>JAQQSK010008969.1:0-13282 GCA_028658325.1 Potorous gilbertii
GATGCTAATCCAGGTCTCTGAACTCTTAAGTCTCTTAACTCTTAAATCTTTCCACTGAACTCTTCACTAGACTGTAAAGAAGTCTCACCTATTGACCTAAAGTCTGACTCCCTACAAATTCTGTCTGTTGCTCTTAATTCTACTTACTGGGACCAAGCAAAACAAGTCTTCCATAAGGCAATTTGGAAATAAACTTCATGCCCCTCCCCAATCTAAACATTCCTAGTCCTGTCAACTGATCCTTTTATGGTTTGGTCTCCAGTCCTTAGCTCATCCTTGTCACTCGCCTCTGGACACATTCCAATTTGTCAGTTTTTTAATACTATATTTGACTCCTAGAAGACACCTTGAAAAAACTGGTTCCAGGCTACTAGAATTTACTCCAGACTGCACTTTTTTAAAATAAGTCTTGATCAAAGGCCAATTTAATAATTTCCTATGAAAAATATACATTTGAACCAGACAGGATATTTATTGATGCCAATCAGGCAAATATCCTTTCTCATGAGCTATGATCAGTCCCCATTCTCAAAATCTCCATTTCCAAACTTCCCTCCAGATCAGTCTCTTGACACGTTAATCTTAATTGCAACACTTTCCTAACAGGTTAGGATGCCCCAGCTTAAAGATAGGCTCACAGAATTTCAAAGCTAGAAGGCATTTTAGAGGCATCTAATCTAGTCCAACACAAATCTGATTGGGAATTGTCTTTGAAGATCCTTTGAAAGTAATTATGAAGCCTCCAAATGAAGATCTCCAGTAGCACAGACACCCCTCCCCCCATAGCCTGTTTCGCTTTGGGATGCTCTCATTTTGGGGAGATTCTTCCTATCATAGAGTCAAAATCTGCCTCATTAATTTCTGGCCATTGTTCACAAAACCCTATCGATTAGATCCTCCACAAATTTATGTTACATATTCTCATATGTAAATACTAAATAGTAGTTGTTTCTCTTTTGGCCAAGAACCCAGAGGATCTTCCCCTCACAGTTCGATTTTTTTATTAAAGGGGCTATTCCTTAAGTTACTTCTTAAAAAGGCTTATTCGCTGAATGGGTGTTATTCTCACTCAAAGTGTTCAAAAGCACCAACATCTGGGTTTTCAAATCAGGGGGCTCCTTAGCAACTTCCCAGAATCTCATCTGGCCAAACAAACACTTCCAAAGGGTAAGCACCAAAATAAAACCTCACCTCAGAGAATTTATACACTTTTCAGAGCCAGAGGGCAGGACTCTCTGACTCAGTGCCTCAGTAGAAATTAACAAAAGGTACTGAGGCCCATTAATGGTCAGGGAAGATCTTTAACTCTTACCCCCACCCCATTAACCTTACATTAACATTACATCACTGGACCCAGATGGCTCAGAAAGAGAAAAATGAAGCTAGTGACCTTGCATAGCCCTCTCCCACTCAAATCAAAGTCAATTGCAAGTCATGTCATCACCTCCCTGATGTCATATTCCTCTTCCAGAACAAAGGACAAACACAACATAATCAAACTGGGTATAATCTCCAGCAAGGCAATCTTTGTTATTGTTGTTTAGTTGTTTCAATTTTGTCTAATTCTGTGTGACCCCATTTGGAGTCTTCTTAGCAAAGATAATAGAGTAGTTTTCCATTTCTTTTTCCAGCATGTCCCCATTTTACAGAAGAGGAACTGAGGCAAACAGGGTTAAGTGACTCACCCAGGGTCACATAGTAAGTGTCTGAGGTCATATTTGAACTCAAGAAGGTGAAAGTCTTCCTGCCTTGAGGCCCAGCACTCTATCTATTGCACCACCAATCTTTTTATACCTCCCCAATCCATACACTATCCCATTCACTACAGTGGCTTTTCCAAGGCTTTTTATCCCTCTTCAAACTTGCCATAGCTCTTCATTCCTCTACCCATTCAGTTACCCTTATTGACTCGTATTTCATCAAAAAAACTGAGGCCATTGGCAGAGAGCTCACCCATCTTCTCTGTTCTTCATATCCAATCACTCAGATGTGGTCCACTACTTTCTACTCCTTCATCATCTCCCATAATGAGGTGGTCCTTCTCCTTGCCAAGGAATCTTGTTCTACATGCACAAGTGATCATGCCATCTTCCCAGAAGATTGCCTTCTCTATTATCCAGCCTCTCTTCCTGCTCTTCAGTCTCTTCCTGCTCACTGGCTGTTTCCCTCTGATTGGCTTTTGAAGTCCCCTGTAATGTGATTCCTTTTTACCTTTCCAGACTTCTCACATATTACTCCCCTCCACATACATGACACTAGCCTCCTTGTTCTTACTTGACACTCCATCTTCAGACTCTGAGTATTTTCCCTAGCTTTCTACCTACTTAGAGCATTCTCCCTCCTCTGTTCCAACTACTGGCTCCCTGACTTCAAGTCTCAACTAAAACCTCACTTTCTATAAAAAGAAGACTTTGTTCTTAACCACAGTGCCTTCTCTCTGTTCATTATTTCCTATGTATCCTGCATATAACTTGTTTTGTATATATTTGTCTACATGTTATCTCCTCCATTGGATTGTAAGCTCCTTGGGGGAAGGATTGACTTTTGCATCTTTTTGTATCTTCAGCACTAAGCATAGTGTCTGGAACATAGTAGGTGCTTAATAAATGTTTGTTGGTTAATTTATTGATTCCTTCCTGACTTCTCTGCCTTCCTTGAAGTCTCAGCTAAAATCTTACTGTCTGCAAGAAGCCTTTCCCTGTCCTCTTTAATCCTAGTGCCATCCCTCAGAGATGATTTCCAAATTATCCTCTATGTCTTGTTTGTACGTGGTTCTTTGCGTATTGTCTACCCTATTAGAAAGTGAACTCCTTGAGAATAGGGTCTGGTTTTTGCCTTTGTATCCTCAGCCCTTAACACAATGCCTAGTACAAAGTAGGGGTTAAATAAATGTTTCTTGACTTAACTTATTCCTAATTCTTGCTATTTCATAAAATTCCCAGATCTTTTTCACATACACAATGTTTCTAGTCATATCTTCTCCATTTTTTACTTGTGCAATTTTTTTAAACCCAAGCTTAGAATAATTAATTATAGGTTTCTTCTGAAGCCTGTGTTTGCCATAGAAATCTCTTTGGGGAAGTTCCTTTCATCATAGTGTGACAGTATCCATATTCCATTGTGGGATGAGTATCTTTTAAATTATGATCAAGCTCATGAGTTCATAGTTTCTTAAAATTATAAGCAGACTTAGAGGTCATTGAACTTAATCCCACATAGAAATCTATGATTCTGTGATGTCTCATCTGGGAGACACATCCCTCCAAACATGCCCAGACTCCACCTTTTATTCTTAATCTTTTTTCTTACTGACTTTTACTCTGCTGCCTACAAACATTCCAAGGGCTTCCTCAACTTTGGAGGAAGAAAAAATTTGATCAATTCTGCAACCTTCTCAAAAATTCATCTTACATATCTCTGCCCTCTCAAAGCCAAACTCATAAAATAGTTTACAGTCAGTGCCACCAAGATGGTTGGCCTTACTTCCCACTCACTTCTTATCTCCCTAGAGTCTGACTTTTGTCCCCTCTACTCTCTCCAAGACTACCATCTTTCTCAATTATACGGTGGAAGCTGAGTTTAGGACCAAGGAGACCTGAGTTCAAATTTGATCCCAGATACTTACTAACTACGTGACCTTAAGCGCATCAAGGTCCTCTTGATTAACCTCTGTTTGTCTCAGTTTTCTCATTTGTAAAATGGGGATAATTATAAACACCTACCTCACAGAGTTATTGTGAGGGTCTTAGCACCAAGCCTGGCACATGGCAAGCGCTATGAGTGAGTATTCCCTTTCCTTCTGTTTTCTTCTCTTCCGTTTGCCTTCCTTTCCATTTTCCTTCCCTTTCCTTTCTTTGTCCCTCTCTTCCCTTCTCAGTCCACATCCTTCTTGGGACCACTACTGGTTTTGACACTACTGACCTCCTCCTCCTCCTCCTCCTTCTCTTCTTCTTCTTCTCCTTCTACTTCTTCTCCTTCTACTTCTCCTTCTACTTCTTCTCCATCTCTTTCTTCTCCTTCTCCTTCTCCTTCTCCTCCTCCTCCTCCTCTTCCTTCTCCTTCTACTTCTTCTCCATCTCTTTCTTCTCCTTCTCTTTCTCCTTCTTCTTCTCCTTCTCCTTCTCCTCCTTCTCCTTCTCCTTCTCCTTCTTCTTCTTCTTCTTCTTCTTCTTCTTCTTCTTCTTCTTCTTCTTCTTCTTCTTCTTCTTCTCCTTCTCCTTTTCCTTCTTCTCCTCCTCCTTCTTCTTCTCCTTCTTCTTCTCCTTCTCCTTCTTCTTCTCCTCCTCCTCCTTCTTCTTCTTCTCCTCCTCCTCCTCCTCTTCCCCCTCCTTGGAGTGAGGGTGGAGTGTGGGGTGATACTTATTGTCTCTTATGTGGGAGAGAGTTTAGACTTTGTTTGCATGGTCCCATAAGGCAGAGGCATAAAGGAAGTTGAAAAGAGGCAGATTTGGGCTTGATGTGAGGATATATTTTCTAACAATTCTAGTTGTCCCAAAGTAAAATAAACTGCCTCAGGAGGTGGCAGGTTTCCCCTCCCTAGACATGTTCAAGCAAATGATAGAGGAGGACCCTTTGAATCTGCTGAAGAAAGATCATTCTTCAAGTTTGGGTTCAATTAGGGGAAACGACTTTTCTTTGAGCTTTGAGATTCTGTGAGTATCTGACATAAAGAGACAAAACACATTATCCTCCCCACTTAACCTGCCTCTCAACCAGACTTCCCTATTTCTTTTATTTTGAGGGTACCATTAACCTTGCATTATCCTGATTTCACAACTGTAGAGTCATTATGGACACATTGCTCTTCCTAGAGCTACAATAACTACTTTTGGCACACAGCAATCATCAAGAAATTCATCCAGGACTGATTGCATGAAGTGCACCCTCAAATCAACATGTAATTAACTCATGATGTAAAAATAGCCTAAGAAGTGATTAAAACAAATGAAAATAAAATCAGGATGGGAAATCCTGGGTTATGAGTGGTTATAGGAGAAAATCCTACCAACAACATTGTCCCATATAGGGAAAGAGCCACAGCCACTACACCAGGGACAGCAGGGGTGACACAAAGCAACCAAAACACAACCAGGTTATTGCTAGGGAAGGGAGAGCAGTCAGGGCCAGTCCAGGGAGAATTCTCCTGGAGTGTGAACAAGGTCAGGGTTTTTGTGGGGAGGGATTGGGAATAGGAGCATGCCATCTGGTAGCTAAGGAATCATACTTACAAAGTGTCAAACTAAGTTGTTTCTAAGTGCTGTCAGAACATAAATATAGATAATGTTTAAATTTCAAAATCTTTCAAAATCATTCAATATTTAAAAATTTTGCATCTTCCAGATTTCAGCACCCTAAACAAAATCCCATTTGTCCTGACCCTCTGTCCAAACAGTAGCTGGTTATTATCAAATCAGTCTTCACAGGGTATCATAAATCTGTCTTCTACTTTCCACTCACACAATCTCTAGCCTAAATCAAGACCATCATCTCTCTTCTGTACTACTGCAATAAACTCCTAATTGGTCTCCTTGCTTAGAATCTTTTCATTCTCCATTCTGTACGCCACACAAATGCCAAAACATCTTTCTAAAACATAAATCTTGCCACATCATTTACCTGCTCCAAAATCTTCATTGGCTCCCTATTGCCTCTTAGATAAAATACAAACTTCTCAGCAAGCATTTAAAGCCTTTCACAGGTTGGCTACAATTTGCCTTTCTAGATAGTTTCATATTAAAACCCTTTGTGACCACTGTAATCCTACCAAGTGGTCCTACTTCCTTTCCCCCATACTTGGCATCCCATTTCCCATCTTCATGCCTTTGCAAAGGCTTTCCCCCATGCCTGGAATGCCCCCCCATCCCCAACTCATTTAAGCTTTAGTTTTCTTCAAGACTGAACTCAGGTATCACTTTTTATAAGAAGTCTTCCCCTAAAGCAAACTTTTTTGTACAAAAATTTTTCTGGTGGCAAAGAATTGGAAAATGAAGGTTGCTTATCCAATTGGAAAAGACTCAACAAGTTGTAGTATGTGATTGTGATAGAATATTATTGTGCTATAAGAAATAAACAGGATGATTTCAGAAAAATCTGGCAAGATTACATGAACTCATGCAGGGTGAAGTGAGCAGAACCAGGAGAACATTGTACATGGTAATAGCATTATTGCCTGGTCATCATCTGTGAATGACATAGCTGTTCTCAGCAATATAATGATACAGGACAGTTCCAAAAGATGTATGATGAAAAACACGCTATCCACCTCCAAAGAAAGAACTGGTAGTTTTTGAATACAGACTGAAGCATACTATTTTTCACTTTCTTTTTTCTTTCTTTCCTTCTTTCTATCTTTCTTCCTTTCTTTTTTGCTTGATATTTCTTCTGCAAAATGACTAATATGGAAATGTTTTACTTGATAACTAATATACTAAATAAAATATTGTTTAAAAGGAAGACTTCCCTTGAGTTATAAGCACTCTCTCCCTCCTCAAATTATCATGTATTTACTCATGTATGTGTCTGTCAATTCACCTCAGTAGAATGTAGAACTCTGTGAAGGCAGAGATTTTTTTAGTCGTTTTTTATCCTGGCATAGTTTCTTGGATATAGGAGACACATATGTTTGTTCAACTAAAATGAATTTCATCATTAACTCGAGGTCATCCAACCTCTGCTGAATACCTGTCTCTAGTAAAAGGAATCTCATTACACTCTTCATGTTCTACCCCTTCCTTCCATCCCCCCACCCCCACTCCTCACACTTGAACTACCCTTTCTATTACTGGGCAATTCAAATTATTAGGAAATTCTATATATTAATTTTGTCAACCAGATTGGAGCCAGCCTCTAACCTGAGAATGGAGGGAGTCAAACAGAGAGGGCCAGAGGCAGATGTGTCAGGGATTAAACAGAAGTTTAGTTAATTTCAGAGTGAGGAAAATCCTTGCAAGCACAAGCCTTCCCTCCTGAGGAGGGCTTGGTATGCTTGGGCAAAAGCAGGTCTTACATACATAAAGAAAACCACAAGTGGGCTGGACCAGGACACTATCACTCTTAGCAATTCCCATGGCAGGTTTATATGTAAATAATGCAGGCATTCCTGGGTCCTGTGGGAACAGTTTCTAAGTTGGGTAAGAGTTATTGAGCCTCATGATAGTTTAGTAGGGTACAGAACCAGAATGAGCATGGCAGGAACAGGAATCCAGTGAGTTACAAGAAACAGGGATTGTGGGCATGTCAAGAGATGTGGTAGAGAGCTGTTAGGTCCCTGGGAAATCAGGGGAGCTCCAACAAATCTAAATAGTTAAAGATTAATATGAAACTCATAAACCCCTCAGTAAATACCTGGTGCTGGTCAAAGCAACATACTTTGCCAGAGGATGAGATAATCCAGAGCACAAAGGATTATTGTTATGTCAAGCTCAGGGCACAGCCTGCTTGCTGGACCTTAGCTCTGGGTGTTTCCAAACATCCTGTCAATCGAAACTGTTCCTCATGACTTCCATGCATTGCTCCTAGTTAAGCCCTCTGCAACCAAGAAAAACAAGTCCAATTTCTCTCCTGGGTGACCTAGACTTGGAGTCAGAAGACCTGGGTTTTCATTCCAGCTTGTGGGCAATAGGAGTGTTTGACCTAGTTAGCGGTTCCATGAACTCAAGAGACCTAATTTCAAAACCTAATTCTGGTACTTTCCAGCTGGGTGACTGGTCAAGTCAACTCTCCTCTTTCATATTTAGTTCCCTCATCTATAAAATAGGGATAATGATACTTGTGATACTTATCTTACAGAGATATTGTGAACATAATGCAGAGTAAACCTTCAATTGATTGGCTATAGAAATGAGAGCTACTGTTATTTGTTTGAGACTTTAAGCATGTCACTCTTCTTGTCTGGGCTTCATTTTCCTCTGCTATAAAATTAAAGTGTTGGACTAGATGATTTCAAAAACCTCTTCTTGCTCAAACGTTCTGTGATTCAACATGGCATTATTCAGATTATTCAAATATTTAAAAATAATCATCATATCTGCACTGCCTGAGCAGCTCTCTTTAGGATTTTCATCGACATTGATGGGGTTCTTTAGGGGTTTGGGTTTTTATTTTTTGCTTTTAATCCACAGGGATGATTCTTTTGTCAGACCTTTGGACAACAGGCTTTATGCAAATTTCAAGCCAAATAGACCATCTTCATAGCTTCTGAGTCCAATGAAGGGAGAATGTTGTATAATCAGCCCCAACAAGGGATCAAAATGTTGGGCCTCCTTAAGCAGTTGCGAAACCATCTTGGAAAGTAGTCAAGTTCAGCAGAACAGAAACTTGGCAAAGTTGTTCCTACAGGTTTTGTTGTTGTTTTCATAAATGTTTCTAAGCCAACTGAAATTTTATTAATATTTTTTCTTCTAGACTGAGGGGAAGATTGTGACCTAAACTTAAGTTTAACTCCTGACTCTCCACCCTCTTTCACCATAATGTCAAAAAGGATGCAGGATTAAGACATACCTGTGGACATGGAAAAGTAAATTGGAAGAAGCCAGCAGGCTTGTTGTTTTTTATTTTGGTTTCTGTTTTTACTATAGTAATTACTCACCAATGCAAAATTATTCTATACGGACCAAGAAATACCCTCACCATTCCAGAACTCACATATCCAGTTTCATCACTGATCTAGAAACCAACCATCTGGCACCAGCACTGATACAGAAATCAGTCATCTGGAATTAATCCTTATCACCTCTCATTTGAACTTTTGCAATAACCTCCTAATACTCTTCCATATTTCAGTTTATGTTCTAAACAGCTGAAAAAATTATTTTCCTAAAGCACAGGTCTGGCCTGCTTAATAAACTCCAATGGCTCCATATTACCTATAGGATCAATTAACTCCTCTGTTTGGCATTTAAAGACTTTAATTATCCGACCCCAATCTACCTTTCCAGTCTTATTACAGATTATTTTCCTTCCTATATATTGCTGTCCAGCCAGACTAGCCTTCTTTGTTCCTCATATGTGACCTTTCATCTCTAGTCTGTGTATATTTGCCTGGCCCCATCCCTGGAAAGCACTCCCTCCTTGCTTCTATCTCTTGGAATCCTCATTTACTCCAAGTCTCAGCTCAAGGGATAGCCAGTACATGAAGCCTTTCTTGAATCCTCCAGTTTTGAGTATTTCACCGAAAAGATTTCCCCGGTATCTCTTTTGAAAATACTTGTTTATATTCTTGTTTCTCTCACTATTAGATTATATACTCCTCAAAGGCAAAGGTCATTTCCTTTTTGCATTAATAACCCCAGAGCATAGTATAGTGATTGAATGACTGATTGATTGATTGATTATTCTAAAACTCTACCATCCGGCAACCTCAGTAATCCAGAATAAAATCAGTAACTTGGAATGAGAAGGGAAAAGATCACTGTCCACTGTTAGTGATGGTTGTTAGTCTTTTCTTATATAGAATCAAAATCTCCCTCTCTGGAACTTCCTGTAGTGGTTTCTAGATCCTCCCTCTGGGGCCAAGCAGAACTAGTTTAAACTCTCTGCCATATGAAAACCTTTCAAATATATGAAAATGATGATTATGTTCTCACAAAATCAGATATTCTGTGGCTAAATATCCCCCAGTTTCTTCCACCAGTGCCTGTATGGTATCATTCTAGTAATCTCACCTGCCTAAACAACCTTTGGACATACTCCAGCTTATCAATATCACTCTTAAAATATCACATCATGAGTTAAACATAAAAACCATAATATTTTAAATAAATGCAATGGAATTCAACAGCATCCTATCCAAGGAAACCTATTTTGAATTGTGTTAAAGCTGCTTACTGTCTGAGTGAAGATTTTGCTGGGTACCACACAACAGCTTTAGAGCTAAAAGGGACCCTAGGAGTCACCTACTTTTATAGATGTTAAAACTAAGGTCGGGGGCGGAGCCAAGATGGCGGAGTAGAAAGACTCACATTTGCTAGCTCCGAATCCACAGCCCATAGATTTCCTGTAAAAAGAACTCCTGACAAAAAAAAAAACTAAGGTCTAGAGAGATTATGAATTTCTTCAAATTGATATGGATAGTAGGAGGTCAAGTTTGCATTCAAATTTTATTTCCATGACTTCAAACCCAATATTCTTTACATAGTGCCATGCTATCATTTAAAAGTTTGTTAGCAAAATTCATCTAGAAGAACAAAAGGTCAAAAATGTCAAGGGAATCAATACAAAAAAAATGTGAAGGAAGATGGCCTCAGTACGAGATCTCAAACTGTATTACAAATCAATAACCATCAAAACAATCTGGTACTGGCTAAGAGTGGTGGATCAATGAAATTGGTTAGGTTGTTTGGTTGATTGGTTGTTGTCCTTTGTCTTCAAAGAGGACCAAAATGATATCACCATTGTAAACTGAAATTTCAGTGTGTCTGACTGTGGTTGATAAGACCAATAAGAGGTAGGAATAGTCTATCACAGTTTGGGCACAGATAGTCCATGTGAATATTTGGGGTGGCTATCCCAAATTTGCACATCCTGTGTTTACTTTGTGATGTCTCAATTCTGCTTTGCTCAAAGAGCACAGCACCTTTTCTTATGTGGACACGCCATGCTCCACAGTCCTGAGCCAGTGTCTCTCATGTTGCATAGACAAATCCAAAGTTCTTGAGAAAGACCTTGAGAGTGTCCTTGTATTGTTTCTTCTGTCCACCATGCCCCAGGCAAGTTCTCCATAAAATAGTCTTTTTTGGCAACCATACAGTTTGCATTAGAACAACGAGGCCAGCCCATCACAGTTGTGCTCTCTGAAACATAGTTTGAATATTTGGCAGTTCAGCTTGAGCAAGGACTTCAGTGTCTGGTACCTTATCCTGCCAGGTGATCCTCAGAATCTCCTTAAGACAGTTCAAATGGAAGTGATTCGGTTTTCTGACATGGCACTGGTAGACTCTCCATGTTTCACAAGCATAAAACAATGAGGTCAGCACAACAGCTGTGTCTACAATTGAAGGTCTCTTCAATTTGATAGTCAGTCTAATAGCTCTTCTCTCCTAAACCTTACTTTGGAGCTTCCCAAACACTGAGCTAGCTCTGGCAATGCACACATCAGCCTCATTGTCAATGTGTACAATACTGGAAAGTATACTACCCAAGTAAGTGAGCTTATCTACAGCATTCAAAACTTCTCCATTTGTTGTAACTGATGGTTCCACATATGGATGGTGTGGTGGTGCCTGATGGAGCACCTGTGTTTTTTTGGAGTTAATTATTAGGCCAAAATTAGGACAAGCATCAGAGAATTGATCCATACTTTCTTGCATCTCAGCCTCAGAGGCTGGATTGAGTGCACAATTATCTGCAAACAGAAAATCATGCACCAACACTTCCTTCACTTTGATCTTGGCTTGTAACTTTTTCAAAACTGAAGAACTTACCATCAGTACAGTAGTTTACCTTGACGCCATGTTTATCCTCACTGAAAGTATTTGTCAACATGACTGAAAACATCATGCTAAAAAGCATGGGAGCAAGCACACAGCCCTGTTTCACTCCATTGGTGACTGGAAGGCACGAGAACTTTGTCCATTATCCAGAACCCAGGCAAATATGCCATCATGAAATTGATGTACAATACTGATGAACTTCTCTGGGTGACCAAATTTTGACATAATTTTCCATAAGCCCTCATGACTAACAGTGCCAAAGCCCTTGGTCAGATCTACAAACTCTTTGTCCAGACATCTGTTCTGTTCCTGCATTTCTCCTGGAGTTGTCAGGCAGCAAATACCATATTGACTATTCCTCAGCCCTTTCTGAAGCCACACTGGCTCTCAGGTATATGCCCATCTTCCAACTGAAGGATCAGCCTATTAAGGAGGACTTTAGCAAGAATTTTGCCAGCAATGACTAAGAGAGAAAGATCCCTGTGATGTCCTGTGACAGTCTATTCCCTTTACCCTTATAGAGATGGACATTGGAGGCATCCTGGAACTCCTGGCGGATAATTTCCTCTTACCATATAACCTGGAAAATTTCAGTCAGCTTTTGTATGAGCAATGGTCCCCCTACCTTGTAAATATCAACTAGAATAGAATCAGCATCAGGTGTTTTGCCACATGAAAGGAGCCTAATGGCCCTCAAAACCTCTTTTTCATTTGGAAGTTCAGCTAAGGAGGGACTGACTTTAACCTAAGGTAAATGGTCAATGGACTCAGCATTGATTGATGATGATCTGTTGAGAACACTATGGAAGTGTTCAGCCCATTTCTCTAGGATCATGTCCTTATTACTAATCAATGTGACTCCATCAGCACTGAGTAATTGTGATGCATCATAGGTTTTTGGTTCCCAAAAAAATGTGAAGGAAGATGGCCTCAGTACCAGATCTCAAACTGTATTACAAATTAATAATCACCAAAACAATCTGGTACTGGCTTAAGAGTGGTGGATCAAAAAAATTGGTTAGGTACACAATACACAGTGATAAATGACCATAGTAATCTAATGTTTGACAAACCCCAAAATCCAAGATTAAGGGAAAAGAAATTACTATTTGACAAAAATTGCTAAGAAATCTGAAAAGCAGTATAGCAAAAACTAGATATAGAACAATATCTCACATTCCATACTGAGAAAGTCAAAATGGGTACATAATTTAGACATGAAGTTTATTATCATAAGACAATTAAGGAAGCATAGAATGTTTTACCTGTCAGATTTGTGAATAAGGGAAGAATTGTGACCACACAAGAGATAAAGAATATTACAGGGTATAAAATGGATATTTTGATTACATCCAATTTAAAAGGTTTTGCACAATACAATCAATATAGCCAATATTAGAAGGAAAGCAGGAAACTATGAAAGGGAGGTGAATTTTTATGGCAAGTTTCTCTGATAAAGGTCTCATTCTTCAAATATTTAGAAAACTGAGTCAAATTTATGAGAATATGAGTCATTCCCCATTTGATAAATGGTCAAAAGATATGAACAAGTAGTTTTCAGATGAAGAGAGCAAAGTTATATATATATATATATATACATATATATATATATATATGTATATATATATAATAGATATTATTAAAGTTTTATATATATATATATATAGCTTTATGCATATGGAAAAATGCTCTAAATCACTATCGATTAGAGATATGCACATTAAAATAACTTTGAGGCACCACCTCACACCTATCAGATTAGCTAATATAAAAAGGAAAATAACAAATGTTGAGATGGATGCAGAAAAATGGAGACACTAATGCACTGTTGGTAGAGTTGTAAACTGATCCAA
>JAQQSK010008970.1:0-13281 GCA_028658325.1 Potorous gilbertii
TTGGAACCCAAAATCTTGTGAAAATGAATGTAAAAAGTTAAATAAATAAATTTATTTAAAAAAAAAAAGAGAAACCTGGAAAAATTTATATGAACTGATGCTGAGTGAACAGAACCAGGAGAACATTGTACACAGTTACAGCCACAGTGTGTGATGACTGCTTTTGATAGACTTAACCCTTCACAGCCATACAAGGACCTAAAACATGATTCATGACCCAAAATTCCTTCCACATTCAGAGAAACAACTATGGAGTTGGAACACAGAATGAAGCAGACTATTTTCTCTTTTGTTATGTTTGGTTTTATTTAGTTTTATTCATGCTTTCTCCCATTCATTTTAATTCTTCTATGCAACATGACTGGAAATGTGTTTAATAAGAATGTATATATAGAGCTCATATAAAATTGCACACCATCTTGAGGAGGGAGGCAGAAGGTGGGGAGAAAATTTAAAACTTGTGGAAGGGATTGTTGAAAATTGAAAAGAAATAAATTTGGAGGGAAAAAAAATCTTGATTTAACACCAAAAGAATCCTACCACAAGTAAAAACAGAATAATAGAATAAAATCATAAAAATAAAATTGATTACAGTTAAACAAGACATGACTCATATTGATATGGAAATTATTTCTGAATCATCTATCTATTTACAAATCAGGTTTCTAAGTTCAGTTTATTCTAATGCTTGACTTTAATGGCTGTCAGAGCAAAAAAAGAGATAATTCACAAAGATATACAGGTATCAAAGGAAAAAGTACATTTTGGGCTATAATTGCTAAATTATTCTACTCATTTTTTTCAGTCCTATCCACCAAACATGCAAAAGTTTTTGCTAAAAATTCAGCTAGTAAAATTTTTCCTTCCTTTTTCAATCAATTGTTCTTGAAAATCAGAATATGTATTACTTTTGTATTTTTAACAAATGGGTTCAAAGCTCACTCAAACCCTTCAGGTGAAAGATCAGTAAATAGATTTGAACATTCTTTTTTCAAATTTTTTTAAACTGTAAAGATAAAGAGTGTTTTTAGGTAACATATGCCATTTTCAGGGGGGAAAAAAACTTAGTTTTTAGATGTCATTCTGATCAGAATGACTTCCTACTCTCATTAGCTTATATATATATATATATATATATCTCAAAGTCTTCGATCAATTTGGGGAAATTTCATCATTAATAATAATAGATACAAATTCATATTTCAAACAATCTTGATAATTTTGAATTGTTTTAGCAGACCTTGCCAGATCTCAGTTGCTAGTTTTATTGCTTAATGCAAATGTCAATGAGCAAAGAGAAATGTTAGCTCTGCCATTTTCTTGTTTCTCAATTGTGTTCAAATTATTAGTATTACTATTGTCACCCTGTGGTTTCTTTGTAGGAATCTTTTAAATCCAGTCTTGTAAGGGCTAAAATAGTTTAAACACGATTACATAATTCACAAATCATTTAGCAGGGCACACATAAAATGCAGCACTCAGGACATCTTCTGGCCAAGATAAGACCTGAAGAGGAGGGAGACAATCCAGATCTTATATATCTACTCCAGAAAAACACTGAAGTTTATACCAGAGCAAATAATTATTTAAAAAATTCAATGAGAAATCACAGAAGGGATTTTTCTCCCCTAGAAGTGCACATCAGTCAGAAGTCCAAGGGCAGTGGGAAAGGGTGCCACCAGCAAAGATGCTCCATTGCAGAGTAGTGAGGCCAGAGCTGGAAAAAGGACAAACAGCCTTCAAGGCTTTATGTGCGGAGGCAGCGAGAGCAGAGAGCTCTTCTTGAAAAGACCCAGGGTGGTCTTACAGTTCTAGCGAGGAGATCTTCCAGGTCAGTACCTGGAAAACTCATTGAGGATTGATAATTAAACCATTATTAAACTGCCTGAAAATCATGATAAAATAAAAGGTCTGAACACTATATTTTAAAAAAAGAAAAAACAAATAAAAAACACCTAGATCTTTGAGAAGCAGAGGTGAAAGTAAAGATAGAAGGATCAAAATCACCTCCTGAAAGGAATAACAAGAAGAGAAGTCCCAGGAATGCCAAATTCCCGAGCTCCCATATCAAAGGGAAAATACTGCAAGCATCCCATTCACCCACCCCACCCCACACTCCCAAAAAGGTACAGATCAAGTGCCAAGGGTCTACAGTCAAGATCACATAAGATCTGGCAGCTTCTACCAAAAACGAAAGGAGATCTTGTAATACAATATCTCAAATGCAAAAGAGATTATGTACAACCAAGAATAACTCTGTAAAGTTGAGTATCATCCTATACTGGGGAAATGGATCTTTAAAAAAAGTTTAAAAATATAAGAGGAAGGGAAAGAGGAAAGCAACAAATATCTCCTGTCTGCCAGACTCTGTGCTAAAAGTTTTACAACAATACTGTGAGGTAGGTACCATTATTATGTCCATTTTACAATTGAGAAAACTGAGGCAGACAGAGGTTAAACCATCACCCAGGGTCACTCAGTTGGTAATGTTTGAGGCTGGGTTTGAACTCAGGTCTTCCTGACTATAGCACCTACCTCCCAGGGCTGCTATGAGAAGGGAATATTAAAAGTGCTCAGCATAGTACCTGGCATAGAGTAGGTGCTGTGTAAATGTCTATTCTCTTCCCTTGCTGACTCCAGGGCCAATGTTCTGCCCATCCAGGTGATGACCTGGAAATTTAAAGACAAAAATCTAGAAATCTAGAAAGGTATATGTCTATGGAACAACTGGAAACTGTATGATGATATAGATGGTAACAGAGAGGAGGAGAATCAAATGTCACTACAGAACATTTCTTCTTCAAAGAAAGACAGAGATCCTAGTGGTGGATTAGTACTGTTCTATGTGTTTGAAGAAAGGGAATAGAATGGAGGGAAAAAAAGAAATACCAATGTAGAAAGGAGGAAAAAAGGGAGTGGAAGTCGCTATTCATATAACTGGAATATGTGAGAAGTATATACAAACATGGAAGGTGTAGGAAGAGTGAGCATCAGATGAGCATCATCTTTATCTGAAACAGACAAAGAAGAGTTAAACACACACATATACATGGACATTTTGGTGTAGAAGTATACCTAACTCAACAGGGAAACAAATGGGGATGAAAAGGTGGTAGTGTTGAAGAGGGAGGATGCTGCCATGAAAAGAATAATCACAAGCAAAACAAATTTCCTGATCAGAAAGGGATATTAAAAGTCAAAAAAAAAAGAATTAGAATCTAAGGGTGTACCTAAGACTGCTTCTCAGACAGCTGGGGAATGGCTAAAAAAAAAATAATCATGGTATATTACTGCAGTAGAATATTATAGCACTATGAGAAATGATAAAAGAGATTACTTCAGAGAATCCTGGGTGATTTGAAATGACACAGAATGAAGTGAGTGGAACCAGGAGAACCATTTATATGAGGTAGGACTATAATAAGGAAAAACAATTTTGAAAGACTTAAAAACACTGAAGAAATGAGCTGACCAACTGTGCCTCCAGAAGATCTATGATGACGTATGTTATCCACCTCCTGACTTCTTGAAGGAAATCAGTTGCAAAAAGATGAATACATTTGTAGACATGGCCACTATGTAAATTCATTTTGTTTGCCTAAGCTTATTTGTGACAAAGGTTTTTTTTTTCCTCTCTCTCTTTGTTTTTAATGGGAGGGGTTAGGTATGAGGAAGGAGGATTAGCCATGCTGATATAAAAAAAAAAAAAAGAAAACAGAAGTTCAGAAAAAAACACACTCAGCATAGTTTTGAAAGTAACAGGCAAATTTTATTATATGCTATTTAAGAAGTAAGCAATATAAAATGAAGATTTATGGTTTCATATATAATCTTTTTGTGCTCTGCCATATACATGGAAAAGCTCCTTTGTGTGTGTGTGTGCGCGTGCGTGTGTGTGCTTAAGCTCAGGATTTTTAAAATAAGAAGAAAAAATACAACACATTGAAAGCAAATAAATGAGTCAGCACCTCAATGTTTTGAAACTCCCTCTTCCCTCTCCAATGTACCTGCTATATCATTCATGATACATAACCATGTGACATAAGGATGAAGTAAAGTTCCAGTATGAATTCACATATCAGTAACACTTAATTCTTTCTTTTTATTTTTTAGATAAAAAGAAATACAAATAAAACTTCCAGTATTTCCTTTCTCACATACTAATAGATAGTCTTGCATACACCATGTGGTAAGCATATTCAACTTTGGAGATCATTGGTTTAGAATATGTTTGTTTGTAGAAGTTTACAAAGAATAATGTTGAAACATTTGCATACTATGACATCATAAAATATTGAGAAGCCATGAAAGGGAAAAAACAGGCTAAAAAAGTCTTGGCAAAAAATTCCAACTAAGCAAAATCATTCTGGATGGAGGACAATAAATGAAGAAAGATGAAAAATCTGCAAAGATTTTTAAACACAAGTACTTTTCACCACGAAAGACAGAGTAATCACCCACCACATTCACACATCAGTCTCTCAGCTATGCTTCTAAAAGAAACAATGGAACTGAAGAACACAAAAGTGGAGAAAGCAGGGGACTAGACCAAGTATACAAGGAGGAGGTCCATGCAGGAGGTGACATAATTTTGAGAGGGTTGAGAGATCAGTACTTGAAGTATCTGAAGAAAGGGAAGATATGAAAAGCAAAGAAAAAGGTTCTGGTCTCGTCATTAACCCAGAAAGATAGCCAAGAGAACATTAATTATTACTCAACCATATGCCTACTTCCATTTATATAAAAAATGTATGAGAATAATCTACATATGCCTCAAGGGCATCCTTGATGAGAGCATTCAGGAAACAGGAAGGCTTTCACAAACAATACTCCACCGTAGACTATATCTTTATCATCATACAAATGACAGAAAAAAATTTAAAATGTTCAGTATTCCACTGCTCTTATTGTTAGTTAACTATAAAAAACACATTTGATTCAATAGAGCAAAACACCACGCTAAAAGATTCCATGAAGAGCAAAATCTGATTCCTACAAAGCAAGATATAAAACCAAGTGGTTTTTGTTCACTAAAGGAGCTCGCCACACTCATGGAAGAACTCCAGCACACAGTACAAGTCAAGGAAAAATTTTCTATGGGTGGTAAGGTCCTGCAGTATCACTGCATGTGGATGCTACTAAGCTAATAGCAGCTTAGAGGTTCCTAAACACTTCAGTGCTTCCTAAACCAGATAAACAATTCTTCTAAAGAATTTGGCCTAATTAGACACAAAGGAAAAATCCAAGAAAATGCATGTGCTCATTATTCAGATAACGAAATAACAACAACAACACTAAAATTTAGATAAGTACTTTAAGCTTTGCAAAGCACTTTACAAAAATTATCTGATTTTTAACCTCACAACAACCCTGGGAAGCAGGTTCTAGTATCAACCCTGTTTTATAGATGAGGAAACTGACTCAGGCAAAGGTTAAGTGACTTAGCCATGGTTACACAGGGTCTCAGCCAAGATCTGAACTCAGGTTTTAGTGACTCCAGACCTCTATCCACATCTAGGTACCATCTAGCTACCTATTGAACACATCCATCAGAACAGGTATCTTGGACAGTCACTTGGAAATTCACAATGAGTTAGGACCAGAGATGAGCCAGAAAGGTGATGATTGGGAAATGTCATTGTTGTTTTACTGATATGTTTCTCCCTGAAACAGAGGCTCATCTTTATGTGTTATCAAGATCCTTGAAGTTTTTCTGTTTGTCTGTAACTGAAAATTAAACACTCAACAGTTTCTAAAGAATTGAAGTTGAGTATCACCCAAAGAGCAGTGGACAGAAACGTGACTGGCATGTGACAACATGACCATAATGTGATAGGCTACCTACAGGGTTCCATGGCAATGTAACCAATAGCATATGGCAACACAGGACCAAGGAAGGAATACAGCAAGTTACAATAGGTTTGTAGGTACCTGGCAAAGGACTAAGTATCAGATGATGTCTATGGAGAGAAAGCATACTTCCTAAATGATGGCTGGAGCTAAGCCTTAGTTATAGCTGTGATCAGTGCTGTTCCTCTGTCCCAATAAAATGAATGAGGGCTTAATGGAGCAGCTGTGCTCCTAATAATCTTTTGCTTGATGTGACAGTCGTATCATATTCAGATCTATTATCCTGGGACTCTGAGATCCAGTCAACCCCAGAATCTGAAAGCCTGCTGGTAGCAATAATCTGACACAAAGTACTTGCCTTCAAGTTGATTGGTGTACAGATGTATCTCTGTCGTGTAATTAATCTACCCATACAACACAGTCTTTGCTTCCTAGGGCTTACATTGGAAGGCTTGAAACCAAAAGCATAATAAAGACTGTCAATATGAAGATCTTCAGGAGCTTTGCTCTCTGGGCACTGGCTTTTAATTAAATCTTGGTTTTGCATCTTTCAGTGTTTTATGAAGGATAATGTGTTATTCTACTTAGGATATCATCAGAAGCCAAAGATTTTGGGGGACGAACTTTTATACTCTTGATAATGATACCTATCCTATTTCACCTGGTCCCCCTGTCTCCAGGTATTTTCTCCCTTAGCCACCCAACATTCTGCCAGATTAAGCATCCTAATCCACTGTATACATCATGCTGCTCTCCATCTTAAAGACCTTTTACCTCCAGGATATCACCTCCAGGATAAAGCTAAATTTTTATACTACTTTAATAGCACCTGATATCCTACTTGAATTATCTGGTCCCAATTTATCTTCTACTACCTTCACTGCAAAAGTCCTGCACTAACTGGACTACTTGTTATTTCTCCCCTTGCACCTTTTTCTCTAATAATAATGAACATTTAAGTACTTTAAATTCCTTCCCCACTTTCTCCACCTTTCAAAATTATATGTATCCCTCAGTTTTTATCTCAAATGACACTCCCTAACCACCTGTGCTAACACAATCTTCTTGAATTTCTATAGAATTTATCTTCTTAACCATTCGTCATGGGCCACCTTGTATTATAGTCTCCCCAACTAGATCCAAATATATTAATATTCACTGGTTACCTCCATGTTCAAGACATTTAGTTATAGGTTCCTGGATAGGAAGACAGCATCTTATACTTCTTTGTACCCCATGACAATAAAGACAGTAACTTGTGCAGAGTGGGTTCTCAACATATGTTTTTCAAATAAATAAATTAATAATAGCAAACATTCATGAAGCATTTACTATATGTCAGGCATGGTGCTAAGCAGTAGGAGATCACATAGAAAAGAAAAAATAATCCTTGATCTCAAAGAGCTCACATTCCAACATGGGAGACAATATCCAAACAACTATGAATACACAAGATACAAACAGGGAAAACTGGAGGAATTGCCAGAGAGACGACGCTACCGTGGATGGGAACTGGAAAAGGCCTTTTGCTTAAAGTAGGATTTAAGCTGAGACTTGAAGCCAAGAGGCAGGGACGAAGAGAGAATAATGAAATTGGCCGAGCCTCACAGCTAGCAGAAAAAAAAAAAGGAAGACTCATAATCCTCCCACCAAAAGGATTCAGAGACTGTGTGGCTAGAGTTCCATTCCTAACCAAGTCTGGTGAGAAGGAATTGCAAATAATGGTTTGCTGCATTTGGTGCCTTCATTTGTTGTTGCCTTATTATATATTACCTAGTCAGTGCTCTAACATAGAAGATCTTAATATTTTTGGTGTCATGGACCCCACCAGCAGTATCTGGTGAAGCTTATGGTCCCCTTGTCAGAATGATGTTTTCAAATGCATAAAACAAAATACATAGGATAGCAAAAGAAACCAATTATAATGAAATGCAGTTATCAAATATATATTTTTTAAAGTTTTTAGACCCCCATATTGAGAACCTCTTTAGACTCTAAAGATTTTAGACTGAACACTACAATTTGTTGCATATGAAATGAATGGAATTATTTTTTATGTTTAACCAGACCTATGATTCTAGCGGGTATAGGGAACACCCAGCAAGGAAACTGGAGGATTGTTTCAGACACTAATAAAGTAAGTGACTTGCCCAGGATAACACAACCCATAGGAGTCCTGTGTTTTTCTGATTCTGAGCCTGGTTCTCTGTCCATTGCAATATATGCCTCTTTCATAAGGAACACAAATCAAGTGAAAGGGCCATTTCTGAGGCTGGATTTGTTGTTGTTGTTTGTTTGGTTTTACTGTGCTATTTATAAAATCATTTCTAAGGAATAGGCACCCTGTCAGTTCCACCTGGCCCTGCCCAGAGGTGGGACTTTTGGGGTGTGGTGCTATAGGGAGTCTTCAGTGGAATTACTGATGGGTCTGGCAAAGCATGACAGAGTCCACATCTGAAAAGATAGCATCCCTATAATAATTAACTCACACTTTAATGTTTGCAAAAAGTACTTTACGTAATCACATCATTGGATTTTCACAACCCTGTGACAAAGGTGTTATTATTGCCCCCAATTTACAGAGGAGGAAATTGAGAGTTTGAGAGGCTATCCAGCACCACACAGCTAGGAAATGTCTGAGCAGGATTTAATCCCAGATCTTCCTTACGCCAAGTCCAGTGCTCTATCCACTATATCATGCAGCCTCAAAATCCTAATTTCATGGAACAAAATAATTGTACTGAATGAGGCATGTCCATGTACTTTATGTGTTTTGTGTAAAAGGAATACAAGGCAGTAACAGTCGAGTCTTTGGAATGCTGTTTCTGTCTATACCCTTTGACACAGAGATTCTGCTACTAGACATATACTCTCCAAGAAGATCATTACCAAAAAAAAAAGGCTCCGTGTAAACCAAAATAGTTATAGAAGCATTTTTTTTATAGTAGTAAAGGACTGGTGGGAAGGGAGAAGCATATGCTCATTGATTTGGGATTGACTAAACAAGTTGTGGCACAGGAATGTGATGGAATATTACTGTACTAGAAGAAGCAGCAAATATCATACTTTTGACATAGTATGGAAATTTTTTTTATTATAAATATCTGTTTCAAGTTTGTTTCCTTTTTTTCAGGGAAGGGGAATTAGAAGGGAAAAATTGCTTCATAATTGAAAAATACATAAAATTTAATTTTAAAAAGAACATTAATATAAACAGAGAAACATGGGAAGATTTACATGAACTGATGCAGAATGAAGTAAACAAAACCAGGAAACTGATATGTATACCGAGCTACAATTTAATGGAAAAATCAAAACCAAAACCAAAACAACCGAAGGTGTAAGTTGTATGTCACAAAGTTATAAAGACCAAGGCTAGCCCCAAAGAAGACTTAGGAAGAGGCACCTCCTCCCCATCTCTTTGCAAAGTCATGGTGTGGAATACTACATACAGTGTCAGATATTTTTCAATATATTGATGAATTTTGCTGAGTTTTCTTTTCCCTCTTTTTTATTCTTTGTTAAAAGGGATTGTTCTCTGGGAGGAAAAAGGATAATTGGGACATATAGGCAATGATAATCAATATAAACTTTAAAAAAAAAAGAAATCGTTTCTCATTTTAATAACAAGACATTTAGTAAGTATCTGAAACTAGATTTGAAGTCAGGTTTTCTTGACTTTAGTTCCAGCACTCTATGCACTGTGATTTCTACCTGACTCTTTTCTTCTTATATGTATATAAGTATATATGTATATCTTAAAAAATATATCTATATATACATATACACATAGATATATAAAATTGTTGTCCTGATTAGTGCAAATAATGAGTCCCCTGAAGTGGTCACATGTATTCGGAGTCACACTGTTTGAAGTTACAATTATGTAAAATATGGTAACTGGTTCCAGTCCAATGGAATAATGCTGTGTGAATAAAAATAATATGACTGCTTCAGAGAATTCTTTGTTTCACTAACAGGGACCTAGTTGTATATATCCATTCTTCCTACATTATTAGCCTTGTTATCTATCTCCACATATAAATATGACCAAAAAGATGTAAAAAAAAAAATCATTGATTTCTCTTTTCTCTGCTGAATGCCTGTAAAGATTAGCTTGGTTTGCAGGTCCAGCCACCATTTACAAGGCCTACAACTACCTGTGACTCTTCTTTTGCTTCTTATTTTCTCAGAAACAGATTTGTAATTTTTCTTAATATTATAATCCAGGTGGTTCTGTCATATGCTGTTGTTTTTAAAGCTGCTAGTTCAAACATATCATTTGTGGTTTTCATGAGTGATCTTAGAGCATTTCTTCTTCTAGCTCTCTTACTGAATAGCAGGTGCTTGGGTTCCTTTTGTCATCCATTATTCATACTTGACCAGTCAGGAAGATTTATGTTGCAATACATAACACTTACGTTGAAATCTGCCTGGGTTCCAGCCCCAGATGTTTCTTGCTATTTACCTTTGCCTTGCAAGTTAGAATACCACTACCATACTGAAGGTATTTATCCTGGAAATAATCCTGGATGCCTAAATTGTGGATGAGGTAACATAGGTGACAATTCCAGGAGGTATGAATGGGCACACACTAAAACTGATATTATGATGGTGAAAATACTCAAAATGCTTTGAGGAAACAGAATAAAGTATATGGACTTCCTTTATGCTCTCTCTCTACATTTCCAGGACACAGATTGGTCCAACCAATGGCCTGACCAATTCTTTAATCTGATAGTTTAGCAACTTCTCTTACCCCCCACTTCCTATTGAGACTACTCTGTTGTTGTGTTGTGTTCATCCTTCATTTTCGAAGAAGAACATGACATCAGAGAAATGATGACATAACTTGTGCTGGACTTTGTTTTGAGTGAGGGAGGGCTGCTGTGCAAGGTCACCAGCCTCACTTTCTCCTCCTGAATCATCGGGATCCAGTGACCAGATATTCATCAGGATGACTGGAGATGGTCCAGGATGCAGTGGGAGACCTTGGTCTTTTTCTCCTAAGGTCTGTTCAAATACTTAAGAGTGAGGTGACGACCATTCAGTGAATAGGCCTCTTTAAGAGTAATCAGAGAATGGCCCCTTTAGTGAGCAAAATAAAAAAAATTAGTAAATCAAGCCGGGAGGGAAATAGCAACAGTTATTATTGAGAATCACTCTTAAGCCAGGAGGATCTAGAAAATAGCCATTGAGTAGAGTTTGGGCAAAGACCTATTGTCCAGTCTCTGTGTTTCAGAGTGCACTGGGTTTAAAGTTTTGGGAAAGACAAGGAAGGAAGGAAAGAAGGAAGGAAGGAAGGAAGGAAGGAAGGAAGGAAGGAAGGAAGGAAGGAAGGAAGGGAGAAAGAGAAAAAGAAAGAGAGAAAGAAGAAATCTAGCCAGTAAACCCAAAGTTAACAGGGGATCATCTGGCCATCCAAATTTACCTTCCTTCAGAGAGGAGAAGGAAGGGAGGGAACAGAAGGGAGCTGGGGTCCCCATTCAGGATAGATCCCTAAAGAATCCCTGATGATGATGTGGATGAAACTAATGTAACAAGAAATTGGCCAATGAGAGCCAAGTCCTGGCTGCATGCCCAAGGAAGTGAACTTGCTTCTGAATTACATGATAAAAAGGTTGTGGAGAGCCCTGTCCTGATTCAGAGAATGTGGAGGTATTCTGTGACTTTTCTGTCTACCTACTGCATGGCAATGTAAAGCTTTTTTTCTTAATTGGTTGCTTAACTGAGTGTAATTATAAAGTTGCTATTTTGTCATTTTCCAGTCATGTCCGACTCTCTGGGGCTTTCTTGGCAAAGACATTGGAGTGGTTTTCCATTTCCTTCTCCAGCTCATTTTACAGATGAGGAAACTAAAGTAAACAGGGTTAAGGGACCTATCCAGAGTCAACAGCTAAAAGTGTCTGAGGCAAATTTGAACTCAGGAGGATGAGTCTTCCTGACTCCCTACTGCTGCACTGTAGTTACAAAAGGCATCATGAGGAAAAAAAAATTCTTCCTCTTTAGGAGGATGATATCTGGTCACTGGATTCAGATGGCTCTGGAGGAGAAGTGAGGCTGGTGACCTGCATAGACCCTCCCTCACTTAAAACAAAATCAAGTGTAAGTCATGTCGTCATTTCTCTGATAGCATGGTCTTCTTTGGCAACAAAGGACGAACACAATCCTGTGAGTAGATGCAGCTAGCTAAATGGGGACCCAGCTAGCTGGGTAACTCAACCTCTCCTCTCCTATCTGCCTTCCCCTCCCCTTCTCCTCTCCAAAGGACTGTAAATTTGGATGGCCAAAAGATGCCCAGTTGATTTGGATTTTACTGACCCCTTCCCTTCCCTGGCTACTTCTTAAACAGGCCTATTCAATGAATGGATGTTGCCTCACCCTAAGTGACTACCTACAAAGACCTTGGCCTAAAGGGCCCAAGGTCTCCCAGTGCATCTTGGGTCATCTTCAGTCATCCTGATGAATATCTGGTCACTGGATTCTGATGATTCTAGAGGAAAAGTGAGGTGGTGACCTGCACAGCCCTCCCTCACTCAAAACAAAGTCAAGTGCAAGTCACATCATCATTTCTCTGATGGCATGGTTTTTGGCAATGAAGGATGAACACAAATGGGAGATGGGCCTTTCAGTTCTACATTTAGAATCTAGTGTATAGAGATAAGCAGATATAAAGTATACAATAATAACTTATTTATGTGCTTAGGGTAGGCAAAGCACTTTAAATGTATTCTCTCTTTTGATAGTACCATTTCATTTCATTTCAAGAAAATGCAACTCCAGGAAGAGAAATGATTTGCCCAGGATCATACAGCTAAATAAGTGTCTGAAGCAGGACTTGAAAATAGGTCTTCCCAGCTCCAAATCTAAGTCACAGATGCTTCTCACTAAAGTTACAGAAAAAAGTGACTTTTAGGAGGGAGAGAGAGGACAGATACTAGAGTTTGGACAGTAAGTTTCATGGGAAGAGGAATGACGAGCCAGAGAATTTTGGAAAAGTTGTTCTAACCTTGGATGCAAAAAATAGGAAGGAGAAATTTCTTCTCTCCTTTGCAGAGATGAGGGTGTCAGAAGGTATGAAACATTACAAATGTCAGGTTTTTTTCAAGTATTAATTTATTTTGCTAAAGTTTCTCTTATTCTCCTTATCTTTTTTTTTTTTTACCTTTAAAAATGTAGTTATGAGGGCTGGCTTTCTGGGAGTAGAGAACAGGAAGGACGCTGAAGGAAATCAAGGTGATTTAAAAAAGAGATATAAAAAAAATATCCTTTAAAAAAAAAGCAGTTCGGGGGCGGAGCCAAGATGGCGGAGTAGAAAGACTCACCTATGCTAGGTCCGAGCCCACAGCCCATAGATTTCCTGTAAAAAGAACTCCTGACAAATTCTGGAACAGTGGAAGCCGCGCAGCAACACAGTGAAGGAGATTTCCG
>JAQQSK010008971.1:0-13281 GCA_028658325.1 Potorous gilbertii
TCAGTTCTGGTCTTTTCATCAAGAATGCTTGAAAGTCCTCTATTTCATTGAAAAACCATGTTTCCCCTGAAGCGTTATACTCAGTTTTGCTGGGTAGGTGATTAGGTGATTCTTGGTTTTAGTCCTAGTTTCTTTGATTTCTGGAATATCATATATATGTATATATATATATATATATATGTATATGTATATATATATATATTATTATTTATATAATATATATATATATATACACATACCCATACACACCTACACGCACACACACACACACACACACACACACACATATACACACATGCACACATTTTCCCTCTAACTAATACTTTAAAAAGTCTCATGATTTACAAATATCATCTTTCCAGGTAGTAATACAAATAGTTCAGTTTTAACGAGTTCCTTGTGACTTGTCTTTCCTGTTTACCTTTTCATGTTTCTCTTGATTCTTGTATTTGAAAGTCAATTTTTTTCCCTGAAGTATGATACTTAATTTTTCTGGGTAGGTGATTCTTGGTTTTAATCCTAGCTCCTTTGATCCCTTAATTTAGAAACTGCTAAATCCTGTGTTATCCTGATTTTGTTTCCACCACACTTGAATTGTTTCTTTCTAGCTGTATATAATATTTTCTCCTTGACCTGCAAACTCTGGAATTTGGCTAAAATATTCCTAGGACCATTCCTTTTCATGTCTCTTTCAGGAGGTGATCAGTAAAACTTTGATTTCTATTTTATTCTCTGGTTTTAGAATATCAGGATGGTTTTCCTTGATAATTTCTTGGAAGATGATGTCTGGACTCTTTTTCTGATCATAGTTTTCAGGTAGATCAAAAATTTTAAAATCATCTCTCCTGGATCTATTTTCTAGGTCAGTTGTTTTTCCAGTGAGATATTTCACATTGTCTTCTATTTTTTTCATTCTTTTGGTTTTGTTTTATAATTTCTTGGTTTCTCATAAAATCATTAGCTTCCATTTGCTCCATTCTAATATTTAAATAACTATTTTCCTCAGCGAGCTTTTGGGCCTACTTTTCCATTTGATCAGTTCTACTTTTTAAGGCATTCTTCTTCTCATTGGCTTTTTGGACCTCTTTTGCCATTTGGGTTAGTCTATTTTTAAAGGTGTTATTTTCTTCAGCATTTTGAGGCGTTCTCCTCTAGTCAACTGTTGCCTTGTTTTTTATTATTGTCTTGCATTGCTCTGATTTCTCTTCCAAATTTTTCCTCCACCTCTCTTACTTGATTTTCAAAGTCCTTTTTGAGCTCTTTCATGTCTGAGGCCATTTCATATTTTTGAGGGGACACTTTGGATGTATGAATGTATACATGTATACATTTTCTACGTATGTACCTTGTTATCTCCCTCCAGTTGTATGCTCTGTTCTTCCTCTAGTTGTATGCTTTTGATCTTCCTTAAGCAAAAGCATGGAATAAAATACATTTTCATGAAGAAAATCGCTTTCTATAGTCTTGTTTTTCCCCTTTTGGGGCATTTTTCTGGCCAATTACTTGACTTTTGAGATCTTTGTCAAGTGGACGGCATACTACCCCAGACTTCAGAGGTTTCATGTAGCTGTTTTCAGAGATCTCTCTAGGGACCTGTAAGTTCTCATTTCCTCCAAGGTAGCATAATCAAGACAGAGAGACATTTACTCTTCTCCTAGTCTGTGGTCTTGTCTTTGAGCAACAACAAACATTCTTTTCTTCCCTGTCACTGTGAGTAGGAATCCCTATCCAAAACTGCCATCAGGTCCTCCAAGCCAGTGCTCCTCCTCACCCCAGGATTGCCACTCAGGACTGAGACCTAGCTCTATTTCTCCACTTTCTGTAGGCTGATACCTCTAGAAGCAGCTGCTGATGCTGTAGAGGCTGTTACCACCCTGGAACTGGGACCAGACCAAGTTCCCCTCTCACTCAGGTGAAAGAACTTCTGACTTACCTTTCAAGTTGTCTCTGGCATTTGTGGGTTGAGATATCTGAAAACTGCAGCAGTTTTTTCTTTCAGCACCTGGAAGCCTGCTCAAGTCTTGTCTCTTGTCTGTGTCATGTAGTGGCCCACACTGGAGTGTGCTCCACTCTAAGCCTGGTGCCATAGACCCTTCCCATTGATCTTTCAGGTTATCTTGGGTTAGAAATCTGTTTCACTGTGTCATTTTGTGGCTTCTGCTGCTCTCGAATTTGTTTGGAGTCACTTTTTGCAGGTAACTTAAGGGCTTCAGGGGGAGAGTTTGAGCAGGTCCATGCTTTTGCTCCACCATCTTGACTCTACCCTGAGCCATGCTTCTTTTAAACTTTTACCCTCACACTCTTCTCCACAGCCCTGCCAACTGCCCTGTCCACCAAATGCATACCCTGCCTAACACTCCATCCTCCAGGTCTGACATGATGATCAGTTAGATTCTACCTCTGCTCCTGGAAAAGGAGATATCAATCTACTGTCTATTCTTTCCCAACTCTCTCCACTATCTCTGCATCAAAAGGTCAAAGTGCCTCTCTTGGCTTTTTGCTTCATGATAAATGTTTTCTCCCCCTATGGGAAGATAAGCTCCTTGTGGGCAGGAGCTTTGTTTGATCTTCTATTTGTCTTCCAGTCAGTGCAGTATATAGCACAAAGTAAATGCTTATTCATTTACCCATTGTCGATGTAAAAGAGTAAAAGATTGTAACAAAGGCTTATTCTAAGCAGCATGGAATAAAACAATTTATATTGGACTAGATTATCTAGAAATTTCTTTTGGTGAATTTTAGCTAAGATGCATGATCAGCTAATGGTATAAAAATTTGCTAATGTGTTATACTTAACTTGCTATAAAACAATATGTATTAAGATAAATCTATTTTCGGGGATATTTGTGAGTCATTAAAATTATAGTCCTGAATCTGCTAACACAATGGCAATTTTCTGAAATCCCTTCCTTTCCTATTTTCTCTAAACCTACTACACACATGCATGCACGCACACACACACACACACACACACACACACACACACACACACACACACTACACCTCATCATAATGGTTTTGATAGATTTGCCTGTGTATAATAGGATTCAGATATGCCTCTCAAGTCTCTCCTGGATAAATTCTGTATATTTATTTGAAGTGATTTTCATTTGATTCCTGGGGAAGATGAATTTGATATATTTCAATTAGCTCCCCATATAAGAACATTTCATTTAAGTAGTTGCTGACTCTCTTCTGCATAATTATCCTTTTTGTACACATGCACACATACACACACATATATATGCATGCACATGTACTAAAGCTCAGGAGGTCTCTCAAATAAGATTCTCTTGTCCATCAATCCATTAGCAAGTATTTCTCTACATCCATAATCTGGGAGTGGAAATTGGCAAGTGGTATATTTAGAATTTATATTAAAAAAAAGGGAAAAAATACCTTTCGAATTATTAGACCTACCCCAAGTGGAATAATGGAGTGGAGTCCTTTGGGAAGATGGTGGTTTTCCCCTGACTGGGGACCGTAAAGTGAGACTGGATAGCTATATGTAGAGAGATGGAGAGAGGATTCTTGATCACATCCTTGTTGAACTAGATGCCTTCAGAAATCCCTTCCAACTAAAATATTCTTAAATTCTATGCTTAAGAAATTAATAATTTTCCTTTGACCCAGCAATAAGTCAATCTTCTAAATAGCAATGTAATGTTAGACATTTTCAAAGAAATTTGGTGTCTTTCTACACAGAGATTTGGTAATCAATACTTCAAAATCCACATGACTGAAACTAAATTCATCATGGAGAGACAGCTGGGACAATGGAAATAAATCAGACCCTAGAGTCAGACCTGTGTTCAAATCCCCTCTCTGATAATCTGAGTGACCTTAAGCAAAATACTTAACTTCTCTGGAGCTCAGGTTCCTTGATTTACAAAATAAAGATGAGTTTGTACTAAGTGACCTCTGAGATGATATGTCTATGGTCCTATGAGTTATCTACCACTGAAACTTGTTTTTCTATCAGCCTTCCCTTTCTCTGTCAACAAGGCTACTATTTCCCTAGTTACCCACAGTTGTACATTCAGGGTCATTCTGCTTAATGCAAATAAATCTAACATCCAAGTTAGGTCTGGATAAAGAGGATCAGAGTATCATAGATTTAGAGCTGGGAATGTCCTTAATTTTACAGATGAAGAAACCAAGAACATGAACAGAAGAAACAAATTAAGAAGCAGAGAGGTTCAGGAGTATCCCCAAGATCACACAGGTAGTGGGTGACAAGAAAAATTGGAAAACAGATAGCTTAGGCTATCTATTCCTACAATCTGGTATTCCTCTCATTAATATCTTCCCATTTCAAACTTTGCTACCTATTCACTCTAGCTGATTATGGATATTTCCAAAGCCTCCTTTGCTCATTTAAGTTTCTTTCTGAAAAAGTATTCAGTACCTATTAAAACTCTATGATAAAATCCAAACTTTTTGTCCTAGAATTCAAGGTTCTCTAAAACATCCTTTCCACTGAAGTTTCCTGTCTTGTTCACACTACTCTCCCTACTTACACCACACCTGGAAACAACTTTGCAAAATTTTGGTCATATAAATGTCAGTTAATATTTGCATTTCCTCCAGTCACTTAATATTGCACCAAACATAACAAGGGTTGGAAAATTAGTTATTTAGTTCAATGATGAAGTCAGAAGTCTCTATGCATTTTATGTCATAGTAATCAAGGGATTAAAGCTTTCAGAAGAAAGAAATGAGTTCAAATCCAACCATAAGTCTTGCAGTGATTGTTGCTTTTTTTAAAATAATGTTTGCAAACTTTAAGAATGTATTATTATAAACATGCCATGTAAAGGATTCAAAAGTAGAAAGGCAAAAATATCTATTTATTTACATAGTGTCTAGTCCAACAGAATGTAAACTTCTTGAAGGCAAGAACTTGCTTTTGACCTTTTTAGTACTAGTATAGTGTCTGATACTTGTTGAGTAATTGACTAATTCTCAAAGGAGTCGTACACCAGTGGAAACACACAAAAGTAGGAATAATTCTCATAAGCCATGTCAAGGCATGGGTCAATACATATGTAAAAATGTGTATATATATATACATAGAAACACACACACACACACACACACACACACACATATATATATATGTATATATATTTCAACGTAACACTGGGTCAAGAAAAACTTGAAATGTACTGAGTAAATCCTGTCTGTAAAGGATGGAGGCCTGTTAGCAGGGTACCAAAAGAATTGTTGTTCAGTTGTTTTCAGTCATATCCAACTCTTTCTTGGCCAGAATATTGAAATTATTTGCCATTTCCTTCTGCTCATTTTATAGATGAGTAGCTTAGGCAAACTGAGTTAAGTTATTTGTCCAGGTGACATAATGAGTAATTGTCTTAGACTAGATTTGAACTCAGGAAGATGAGTCTTCCTGGCTCCAAACCTGTGCCACCTAGCTTCCCTAGGAATTATCAAAGGAATTTAGAAAGATCACACCCAATGGGGTTCACAATTTTCTAATGATATACCAAAGGTAAACAAGAAGTGGCTACACAGTGGATGAGTTATAAGAGGTAATGTAAGGTAAATGTGGAACAGTTTCTTCAAATATCATTAGAATGGGTGGAGAGTAGGATGTGCATTTCTGAATATGTAATCCTACATGGCTGGAAAAAATTGAACTTTGTGCATTCACAGAGAGATTATTTGCCAGCTCATTCCATATAACTTTTTTTTCTTTTGAATTTTTCTCTGCAATTTCTAACCATTGCTACTAATTTTTTGTGTGTGTTGCAGGGCCAAGCCAAATAAACATAATTTATTTTCCACATGATAGATCTTCAAATAGGTTATTTCATTGATATCATGCTCTTCTTCTTCCCCAAACCTTATTTTCCTCAGATTAAACATCTACAATTCCTTTAATAGATCCTCATAAAACAAAGCCTAGGACTTTCATTGTTCAGGCTGCCTCCCTCTGCTAAGATTCCCATATACTGTTCAAGATCAAATTAGGGCTTCGTCTTTCATGTCACCATTAGATTGTAACCTCCTTGAAAGCAAGGGCAGTCTTTTCTCTCTTTTGTATCCTCTACTCTTAGGACAGTTCCCAGCACATAGTAGCTACTTAATGGGGGCTGACTGGTTGTTAGCTCCCATTAAGCTTGCAATCCACTAAACTACAAAAATATTTTAGTAATAAAAATAATAAAGCTCACATTTTTATAGTACTTTAAGGTTTGTAAGATACTTTTGCATATATCATCCCATTTTATCTCACAACTCCGTTAGATAGGTGCTATGATCCCTATATTTATGGATGAGAAAACTGAGACTTGGCTAGTGTAATTCACAGAGCTGGTGTGTGCATTAGGGATTAATCAAACTCAGTCTTCCTGACTTTCTGCTTAGTGCTTTCTGTGCCATTCTACATAGCTAACTTTTTATTTCATAATTTTTCATCCATTTATGTTTTACATTTAATTTCATTTTTTCTCCGTAATATGTAAACACATTTTAACAATAAAAAATTTAGTTGCATGTTATTTCCCTTCCTGCTTTCCCTCCTCTTTCCCTTCATTGAGAAGACAAGCAATTTGATATAGTTATAAATGTGCAATCATGCAAAACGTATTTCCATATTAGTCATATTGTGTAAGAAAACAGACCAAGAAAACCTAAAACAATCAAGAACAATAAAGTTAAAAAAATATGCTTCAATAGACATTCAAACTTGATCAGTTCTTTCTCTGTAGGGGGATATATTTTTCATCATAAGTCCTTTAGAATGGTCTTGGATCATTGTATTGCTGAGACTAGCTAAGCCATTCACAGTTGATCATCACACAATATTTCAATATTCCTACTCATCAGTTCTTTTCAAACTGCATTTTTAGACAGTCATTTTAGAACATCACTTTATTTTTAAAACCCAAAGGTAGGTCTTGCTTGCATTCTACTTCCCAGCCATCTTTTGAGTCCTTACTTCTAATATGGATTCAGATTTCCACTCCTGTTGCTCCGATCGTGATCACAGGCCTATCATATCACCTCCTTGTCTTCTTCATACTATGCCAACTCTACCTTCCCACCTCTTCCACTTTCCAACTTGGGCAGCTAGGTGGTACAATGGATAGAGCACCAGTGCAAGAGGCAGGAGGATGTGAGTTCAAATCTCACCTCAGATACTTGACACTCACTAGCTGTGTAACCTTGGGCAAGTCACTTAACCCAAATTGCTTCTTCCTGGGTCATCACCAGTCATCCTGATGAATATCTGGTCACTGGATCCAGATGGCTCTGGAGGAGAAGTGAGGCTGGTGACCTTGCACAGGTCTCCCTCACTCAAAACAAAAGTCAAGTGCAAGTCACACCATCATTTCCCTGATGGCATGATCTTTTTTGGCAATGAAGGACAAACACACACACCTTCCAACTTAAAGTCAAGAATGGGATTTAAATCAATACCATCTCTGGAAAGGGAATGTTTCCCCAGTAACTCTAATCACCATCCCTTTTGACTTCCCTATGCAGCATATTCCTCTATGGCTTCTCCAATCCTTTCCTGTAATGTTATCTTCCTCTCATTTTCTCCTCAAAGGCAGGGGCTGTTTTATTTGCTTGCATTTCAATGCCACAGGCTTAGTACTGTACCTAAAACAGAGTAAACGCTCATTCATTCATTTAATCAATCATTTGCCTCAGTCTTCTAGACAGTCAAAGACTCTTTCCTGTTCTGTTCTATGGTGTATCAAATTTTCACTCTCAATTTTATTTGGTCTTGAAATGTGATAAACATGTTGCATATGTCTTCATGCAAATTATTTATCTGAATAAAAGAACCACTTGGCATACTATCCCAGAATCCTATTTCCAAGGTGATTGGAAGAGTGATTTTTTTTCTGAGTCTGGTCATTCTGTTTTCCCATAGCCATTACCACATTGGTGGCTTAATTTGATGAGTGCAACCTCAGAATTGTTTTAATTAGCACTTCAACCATTATTATCAGTCTGAATATTTTATATGAATCCTGATGGTTGCTACTTCTTTTGAGAACTGTTTATATCTTTTGATCACTGCTTTGTGAAGGAATGAACATTAGTCATATATTGTGACAATTCCATATGAATTTTTGGTATAAAAATTTTATTAGTGATGATTTTATATAAATATTTTTTCACTCAATAGTTTCTGAATTTATTCTAATTTAATTGAGTTTGTTCATTTAGATGTTTCTTCATTTTTTTTCTTGTCCTTTTCTTCTTTTTCTTTTTGTTCTTGTTTGCCTTTTTCTGGTTCTTTGTTCTTGTTCTTGTTCTCCTCCTCCTTCTCTTCCTCCTCCTACTACTACAACTGCCACTACTACTAGTACTACTACCACTACTACTACCACTAACTACTACTCCTCACCTCCAACCATACTTGTAAACGATTCTTTCTTCTTTCTATTTAAAATAAAGATATCAACAACTACTTATGTTTAGGTCCCTCATTCATTGTACCTATTTTCTGCCAAACTGCTTCCCATTTTCCTAGATGTCCTTATCAAATAATAAGTGCTAACTCCATTACTTTATATTTTTGAGAAAAATAAATGATAAACAACTTCATGTTTGTTCACTTCTAAATTTTTTTTCTGGATCTAGGCTGTTAAGTCAATCTTCTCTTCTGATCTAGTTCTATAACTTTTAATCAACACCAAATAGTTTTTACAACCACCGCTTGACAATTACTACCAAACACATATCTGCATATTATCTTTCTCTCTTTTATATATATATATATAAGCACTGTGACCTTGAATTGCTAAAATGAAAGTTCAAGGAACATCACTTCTTAAATGTTCAGGTAAGACAATTCATTCATATCTTTATGTCTTTTAACTAGATCTGCCACTACCTGCATGACCTTGAACAAGTTACATTACCCCTTGAGTTTTAATTTCCTCATCTGTAAGATGAAGGGGCTTGGCTTAGTGACCTGTCAAGTTCCCTCCCACTTTTAGACTATGATCATATGATGATCAATATGTAGAAGAGTCAGATTGAAGTTTATTAATGTCATATCTTGTTATACTATTTGTCATTATCATCAGAACTGCTCAATTGGCACACTTTGTTATGAAAAATAATCTTTTGTAGAGTTGGAACAAATGGTTTTTTGTAATATGAAGAAAAATGTTTTCCTTTCTCATGAATGGTTTGTAGAGATAGTTGTTTGCAAAACCAGTCCACTTATTAGGCTAGTCATCTAGTCATCTAGTCATTGCATCAATATGACAATGCAGTTCAGTAAAAGCAGGAAAAACTTTTGCCGTGGAATGTTAGAGAATTATCGGTTAGGTTAAATAACATGTGATTTATTTTGTAACTATAATGTTGTGACATCCTGTGATAATGAAAGAGTAAAAGAAGCTAAGTGGATGGGGGAAAGAAATGAAGAGAAGACAGAAAGAAGAATGGGGAGGAGAGAGAAAGAGAAGAAAGAAGGGAAAGAACAAAGGAAGGAGGGGTAGGAGACAGGCAAAGGAAGAAAATCAAAAGTGAGAAAATCAGATTTGAAAGAAGGAATATAGAAATAAAAGAGGGAAGAGAGGAAGGAAAAAAATATGGAAAATTTTGAAAAAAATGTTTCCTTAGGTGACCCCTGTCTTTTTTTATGTTATAGAGCATGGAGAATATCTGCAAAAGCAATAAGATAGACAATCCCTTGAAAAATGTGTCGAAGTTCAATGCTTCTGATAGAAATGTTATGTGGTCACACTTTGCTAAATATACCACTTGATGCTGAACATCAGATTTCTATTCCAAACTCCCTTTAACCTATTCAATAACTTGTTAGTTTCATCATCAATCTCTCATGAGGAGTATGGTTATTTGCCTTCAGGAAAAATTCTCTTGTGCTACATTGAATTCTTGTCATTTATTCTGCAAGTAATATTTTCAAAAATTCCAGAAGACTAGTTGAGTATGACCTCCCCAACTAAACCAGCAATGAGGATTCTTAATCAAATGGCACTTTTCCAGCTGTACCTCCATAGTATTCCTTAGATGATGTTCAGTACTTTTTTCTGTTTATTAAATTCACACTTCTAGTGCTTCATCCACTGAGTCTTTTGGAGACAGATATAAGAAATAATAAATCTATGGGTACTTAAGAGTCTTCAGTGACTTTACTGATGAATCAAACTAGCTCTTCTCAGCAATAGGAAACCTAACATATCTAGGGTATATCCCTATTTCCTTTCCCATTGACTCTTGACTTTAATTACTTGTGAGATGAGGAGCCTTAAACATCACATAAGTGACATAAATGCCCAATATGTTACTCATAGACGGTAAAAACCTAGAGGAAGAAAATTTTCTCTATTTTTTAATAGTAGATATATTCTTAAAAATGGAAATGAATTCCAGTTTTGTCAATTTCATAGTCTAATCATATGAAGTTTCTATCAATTTCACCTTTGTAATATTCTTACTATGCCTTCTTTTTACTCTTCCTACTCCAACCATGCAACAATATTTGACGACCAACTGGTAGGTAATTAGCCTGTATTCCTATGTCAACTTTCCCTTTCCTGTCTAATCCATCCTTCTCACAAATATTAGAATACCATTCCTTACACATATGTCAATTATGCATGTCTTAGGTCTATTATATTTAAAAATCATCAGAGCTACCTTTTATCTACGGAATAAAATTCAAATTTCCTGAGCATGATACACTATAATTTATTGCTCTCTTGCTATTCTAATCTTATCTAACCATGGTACATCTCATGGTACTTTTGATTATAGACCAAAAAAGCAAAACAAAATAAAACAAAACAAAAAAACTCTGGCTCCCAAACATCTCTATACTCCCCTTGATCACTCTTCATTATTAATGTGATGTCTTCCTTTATTATGAATTTTTACCTTTTAAAGCCCACTTCAAACATGTTCTTCTCTATGATGATTTTCTTGATCACCTTCATATCCTTACCTCACTTCCTGTACTGGTAAGAACATTTTTTTCTCGTTTTGGACACCATATGTTTTGTAATTCTCCAAATAACTTGGATTTTGTCTTTGTTTTATTTGCTTTCACTTCTTGCCAATAATAGGATATTTTACTAAACATTCAAAATATGAAAGAAAGAAAGGCCTATTATAACTGGGGACAAAAGAAACTCATCCAAGAGGCTCCTTCTACAATCATTGCTATTTAGACATATTAATAGAACAACATATAAATATATCTATTCAAAATTGAACTCTTTGAGGGAGAAGGATATTCTATGTTTGTTCTTGTGTCCCCAGCACTTAGGATAGTGCCTGGAACACAGTATCAATCAATAAACATTTAGTGAGAACCTACTATGTTTCAGGAATTGTGCTAAGTTCTGGGCATACAACACAAGGAAGATGACAAAGAGCTTACAACAAAGTGATACAGACAATATGCAAACAAATATATACAATGAAAAAATATATACAGAAAATAATTAGTGAAAGAAAGGTATTACAATTAAGAGTAGGTAGAGAAGGCTTCCACTAAAAGATGGAATTCTATTTGGGACTCAACAGATGCCATGGATGTCATTAGTTACTGGGGAGAAAGGCAAATAATTCAGTCATGGGGGACAACCAGAGAAAAAGCCTGAAGTGGGGGTGGAGCCAAGATGGCGGAGTAGAAAGACTCACATTTGCTAGCTCCGAATCCACAGCCCATAGATTTCCTGTAAAAAGAACTTCTGACAAATTCTGGAACAGTAGAAAAAGCCTGAAGTTAAGAGATTCAGTATCATACTTGTAGACTAGTAAGGAGGCTGGTGTCACTCAGTCAGGGTATATGTCAAGGAGTAAGGTTTAAGGAACCTGAAAAGATATGAAGGTACTAGATCATAAAGGACTTTAACCGCTGAACAGAACATTTTGTATTCAATCTTGGAAGCAATAGGGAGTCATTGGAGGTTATTTAGAAGTGGGCTGAAGGAACCAGATCAGTGATTTTTAAAAGTCACCTTACTGCCTCAATAGAGGATAGATTGGAGTAGGAAGAGACTTGATGCAGACAGAACTAACAGATGGTCATCACAATAATAATCCAGGTTGAGGTACTATAATGGTCTGAAGAACTTAAATTGACAGATTTTGGCAACAGATTGAGTATGGATGAGGTTAGAGATATTAAGGAGTCCAGAATAGCTTAAATTTTGAGCCTGAGAGAATGAAAAGATGATGTTGTCCTCTACAATAAAGGAAAGGGTTTAGTGGGAATGATAGTGATTCCTGGTTTGTAATACTGAAATTAAGCTATCTACTGGACATATTTTCCAACGCCATTTGGAAATGTAAGATTAGAGATTAGCAGAAAGTCTGAGGTAGGAAAGGTAGATTTGAGAATCATTAGTATAAAAATGAAAATTATATCCTTGGCAACTGGTGAAACTTTCAAGTGAATTAGTATAAAGGAAGAAAGGAAGAAGCCCGAGGACTGAAAACTGTCATCTGTGGTTATAAAATGATCTCGAAAAGGAACTAGAAAAAACAAAACTAAAAAGAAGTGGCCAGATGGGGTAGGACAAGAACTATGAGAGAATGGTATTTTGTAAGCATAGAGGGGCAAGAGTATTATGGGAGAATGATCAACAGTGTCAAAGGCTGAAGAGAAGTAATGAAAATAATGAGCATTGATAAAAGGCCATTGGATTTGGCAAGTAAATTAATTACTTTGGGAAGAGCAGTTTCAGTGGAATAATGATCTCATAAGCCAGATTATAGGTCATTAAAAAAAGAGGAAATGGAGAGAAAACAGGACTACATATGGTAGATGATCTTTTCTTTTTTTTCTTTTAAGTTTTCAACATTCATTTCCACAAAATTTTGAGTTCAAAATTGTCTCCCTGCTTCTCCCCTACCCTCACCATAAACAACTTACATTCTGATTTCCCCTTCCACCAATGTGTCCTCCCTTCTAACACCGCTCCCTTCCCTTCTCCTCATCTTCTCTCCTGTTCTGTAGGGCAAGATGAATTTCTTTTTTTAATATAAATTTATTTATTTAACTTTTTAAATCCATTACCACAAAATTTTGGGTTCCAAAATTTTCTCCCCATTTATATCCTCCCCCCACCCCAGTACACAGAGCATTCTAATTTGCCATATCACCAATCTGCCCTCTCTTCTATCATCCTTCCCTTCTCTTGTCCCCATCTTCTCTTTTGTCCTGTAGGGCCAGATAACTTTCTATTCCTCATTACCAGTATTTCTGATTTCCTAGTAGCAAGAACAATACTAAACAGTTGTTCCTAAAACTTTGAG
>JAQQSK010008972.1:0-13280 GCA_028658325.1 Potorous gilbertii
AAAAAAAACCTATGAAGTTACATATATTTCAATTTTTGCTATTTAAAGTTACAAATATGCAAACAATTATAAATCACTCTAGCCCAATGGAAATACACTACATGAATTCAAATAATGTGACTACTTCACAGAATTCATTATTCATGTTAATCAGGATCTAGCTGTATTTACTACCTAAGTCACTTAAACTTATGAGTCTCAATTTTCTCAAATATGGACAATGATCACTAAGGTCCATTCCAGCACTAAGACCCATGATATTATATGAATGACTTTGCCTGTACTTGATCTGCATGCTCCTCTCTGTTTCTTTTTCCCTTTGTTACTACGTTGCTTCCATGGTGTAATGGAAAGAGCTCAGGACTTAGTGTCGAAAGGCCTGTGCTTAAGATTTGCCTTCACCAATCACTAACCATATGCCTTTGGGAAAATCACTTGAATTTTCTGAATTTTGGCATCTGTGTAATAAAGAACTGTGTATAAATGACCTTTATCCAACATCTCTTTATACTTTTAATTCCAGAATATATGGTCTGTAAAATTTGGAACAAACCAAAAAGGACAATGAGATGACAATGGAATCCAAGATGGCAAACTGTAACTGTGGCCCAATTCTAGGTCAAGAAACAAGCTGTAAAGAAACTTTGACTTTGAACAAAAAGAATTCTGGCATGATTTGACTTACATTAAAGAGCATGAGTCCTAGTTGTATAATTTTTACTGCTCTAAATAACCTTCACTTGTGGATAACTCTTGATTGCTGTTTCTTGTATGAGGAAAAAATAAGTGTTTTGGAGATGTCAGACAGGGATGCCTTACTCCTTTGATTGTGGAATTGCTTAATGTGAAGACTAATTATCAATTGCTAATGAAGTTGGTGAGCAAAGAGGACAGCACACTATATCTGGAGTCAGAAGACGTGGGCTTGAGTCCCACCCAACTCTTCTATTTATTAGATTTATGAAAGTCTCTTCAACACTCTGAATCTCAGTTTACTCACTTATAAACACTTTTTACCTCATGAGATTGTTCTGAGGAAAAGAATGTTTTGTAAATGGCAAAATGTTATACTATTGTGAGCAGTCATTTTAATAGGCATCAAATAATTTTAGTGAATGAGTGAATGAATGAGATGTAATAGGACATTTCATTTAGAAAATAGGCCTTCCTTTTTAAAAAGTGTACAGGTTACTCTTTTATGTGGTGCCAAGGAGGTGAAGAGTTCTATGAAACTATCATTATAAAGAATTCATGAAGATAGAAACTCATGGGACCTAATCCTCTGTTCCGGATCCAGACACAGCAGGTCTTTTCTCTCTTGCTCACTATATGTTTACCTTAAATTTGACCCTAAGGTAAAAATGGAATACTCCTAGAAAGAGGAAAATACATGAAGCCCTTTGCTTCTTTAATGGCAGGCTCCCTTTAAGCAAATGCTGCTACATCTTCCAAACTCCAAGCTATTGTGTAATATTGAATGTTATGTGAATATGAGTTTCAATGAGCAAGTTCATTTAAGTCCTCAGGATAATACTCAAGCCTATCCTTAATAAAGAAGAACACACTCCCAGAGACTCTTTTCTTTAAATAAATCTATTTTGTCAATAATTGGCATTTTTGTTGCAGACATTTCACACAGAAGCTGAAAACTCAAAAGGAAGTTTAATTAAAAGCTAGCGATTGCTTGACTCAGAGTTAGCCTGAAGGACCAGAACTCAGTTTGTAGGTGAGAATTCATACTCTAGTCCTTGGGAAGAATCATTGCATTGCTGTGGAATCCAGCATTCTCAGATACCTTTGACAAGACTCAGACACAGCCAGGAGACTATCATCCTGTTCTTGTGTACACTAAGACTGTATAGCAAGAAGGGCTGAGAGGCAAATCTTTGGGGGTGGGGGTAGGGTGAACAATAATTCTTCTCTCTAACATCAAGTCATTTTCAGTGATCTCAATCAGTGCTATGTGATCTGAAATGGGAGGAAATTATGACTTTGCATAATATGCTTATGGACTAGATAATTTCTTTTAATATCTCTACTATTACTGCTGAAGTAACTCTCTTCTTATCTTTGTAGAATACTTTGTGCAAAACTAACAAAATGACTATTTTGTAAAGCAACGATAAATGTATGGTTGCTAGTGACTGCCATTCCTGGTATCAGTCATACTATGTTCTGTTCTATGACTTTCTACTTCACTAGTTTTACTCTTATTTTCTATCAGCATTGACATATGGATCTAGTGGATACAGATATGGATAATGTAGATATACGCACAGGTAAAGTTAAAGATCTAGATCAGGGGTGAGGAACCTGTAGCCTCTAGACTTCATGGAGTCCTCTAGATCCTTAAGTGCAGCCCTTCGATTGAATCTAAACCTCACAGAACAAATACCCTCAATAAAAGGATTTGATCTGTAAAACTTGAGCTCAGTCAAAAGGCCACATCCAAGGAACTAGAAGGCCACATGTGGCTGCAGGTTTCCCACTTCTGATCTAAATGATATGGCTCTAGATGACTGTATAGCCAACATATGATTCTGATGTATATACATATTTACATAAAATATATGCATGTGTATGTACACAATGTAAATATGCATGTGTATACATGTATGTGTGTGTGCATGTGGTATGTGTTTGGCATCTATTCTGGGCAAGTATTCCTCCTAATTTGTGTTCTCAGATTGAGTCCCCTAGCATATAACTCTTCCAGGTTCAAGATGCTCAGAGTCTATATTGCCTCACTCTCTTTTCCTGAGTCATTGAAGTCTAGTGGCAAAACAAAGGTCAAGATGACTGGTGATAACTCAAGATTCAGCGGAAGACCTTGCCATCTTGGATGTCTAACCAAGCTCTCAGGGCACTACAGGATCTGCTTCAGTTATCTTCATGGAAGTTGGAAGAAATTGCTCTCATATGCCTTTTCCATCCAGTGAAGTCTTTATATCAGGTCTTCACAACCTGCGGCCCATAGGCCACTCACAGCCCACAGGTCTCTTGTGGCATGCCAGAGGATTTCAAGTGGTCCCATGAAAAATATACTTGCTAAGATGGTTTTAATGGATGTGGCTGCTGGGCATGCTACAAGCTTCTTAGAACCAAGAGTGGGTTAGGTGTCAGGTGGACAGCAAAGGCCCTGATGATGAGCAGCCCTCGCATCAGAGGTGCTAGTTCTCCCTGAATATACCATACCTATCTCAAAGCAAAAGAATTGATAAAATGACACCTGGAACATAATCTTCCACAAATGCTTAGAGTGTCATTGGAAAGAGTAGGCACATGCGTAAGAGTTTCGTAGTAGAAAGGCACATGTAAAGGTTGCACATGTTGCCAAAGCAACTCATTCCTGCTGTGTTACAAGGAATTGATGCATTATCTTTAATGACTTTACTTCCCCCACATGTATTAGGCCTAATGGGCAGGTAACTCTGCTGGGCTCCTTGGACTTGGTCTTCTTGGTAGCTTGGTTTGATTTTGCAGTTAAACTCTCCGGGCCTCCTATCTCCTGGGATTAACATCTCCTGTGTGAGTAGCTTAGATGTAATATATCATTGCAAGAATGAAAAGAAAGGAGAAAAAATGTCCTCATACTTCACAGTCTGGAAGAGAAACAAGGGAAAAAATAGAGTGGTTCCTTCTAATGAGCTTAGTTCTTCTAGTATAGTGGGATCTTAATTGCCAGAGACTGCTCTCCTGAAACCTGGTTATAGTAGGGTGGCTTCAACTACTCAGTGGCTAGTTATCCTTAAATTACATAAATTTATTGAATAATGTGCTCATATATCCTAAAAAAGTAAAGAAATTTGGATACCGAGATACGTATACTACACACACACACACACATATACACACACATACTTATACCACATATGAGTATATCTGTATATAATATTTTCATATTTTATCACATAATGTAGTGTCACATTGTGTTATGATTTTGTTATAATTATAATTTTATCATTTATTATATTATTATTTACCCAAAGGGTCTATCTGGGGGATTTGTCTTTATATTTCTATATTGCTTTGCTCAGTGATTTTATTGGCAACTATTCCTTCAACTGTCATCACCATATAAACGATTTTCAGATCTATTTGACCAACCATAATCTTTGCCCTGACCTTGAGTATCACATTGCAACTACCTACTAGACATTTTGAACTGAATAGACATCCCATAGTCAACATATCCAAAACTGAATTCATTGTCTTTTCCCCTAAATGATCCCTCTTTCCATCTTCCCTCTTGTTAAGGGTAGCACCATCCTCCTGGTTACCTAAAATCTCAACCTCAGAGTTATCCCCAATTATTTTTTCACCTTCATCCCACCTATACAATCTATTGCCAAGTCTTGTCATTTTTACTGTCATGGCATCTCTCACATATGCCACCTTCTTTTCACTCATACAGACACCAGACCTTTATCACTTCATAATTAAACTATTGCAATCTCTCTTCCTCAAGTTTCTCCTCATTCCAGCCAATCCTCCATTCATCCATTAATGTGAAGGTCTGACTATGTCATTCCCTTACTCATTAAACCCTAGTGGTTCCATATTACTTTAAGGATCATATATGAATTTGGCATTTAATGCCTTTTGCATCTTAGCTACTTCCTACCTTTCTAGTCTCTTGAAGAATTACTCTTTTCCTCATGTTCTATGATTTAGCAACACAGAGCTCCTTGATATTCCTTGTACATGACACTCCACCTCCAGGCTCTGCCTGTGCCATTTCACTGGATGCTTGGCATGCTCTCCCTCTTCACCCTCTCTTCTTGACCTCCTTTGGCTTCCCTTTTGCTTTCTTTGTGTCCCTAATACTTAGCATAGTACCTGACATCATAAACGCTTAAATTTTTATTGACTGGTTATCTATGAGTATATATGTTGGTCTATAACAATTACTATGTATCAATTATGTGAGGGGTATCATTCTCTCTATCTCTGTCTCTCTTTTCACACACATACACACAGTAAAAAAAAGTTTATATTGATGAAAGCATACATTCTTTTCCTTGTTGTTATTGCTGGTTTGACCAGACCTATGATTTCTTTTATGTAGGAAGTTCTCAATATGATTCTAACAATGCACATTAGCACCTTCTCTGTGGTGCCAGAGAGACCCCGGGACACTGAGAGGTTTATGTGACTTAGCAGTCACACATCAGTTTGTCAATATCAGGATAAAGCTCAGAAGGACTAACAAGCATGTTGGATGACTCTTCTTAGTAAAACTTTTGGGAAAATATAGACAAGAATCATGTGGAATGGAACAGCGTGGATGAGTTATAATTTGCAAAACTGAAAGGGTTAGAGATATCGACGACTATGAAATCATCACGCTTGGACACTAACATGGGTCCAAGGATGTGCTTATAAAGAAAGTAGTAATGCCATAAAGAGAAGAAAGATTGAAGAAGCAGCCAGATTGAACAAGTATATACAGAGGAAATCGATGCTGTAGGTTTCAGTTGTGAGGGTGCAAGGGGACTAATGTACAAATTTACTCCCATCCCCCCCCAAAATGTAGCTGAGTGATGTCAATAACCACCAAACAATATTCCTACTCTCTCATATTACAGAAAACCTTTAGGCTAACCTTACATGTTCCCTAAAGTCATCCTTGATGAAGGTATTAATTGGTATCAAGCAGGTTTTTGCAAGCAATGTTCTACAAGTGGCTATATATCTATCTCTAAAGCACTATCTACCCACATATATATATATATATATATATACATAGATACATATATGTACACATGAATGATTCTACACATATATACGATACATATATATATTAACTAATAGAGTCTGTACCTATTACTTCATTGGTTAGGTAAATTTCAGTAAGAAATAACCTCGCCTTTTCAGATATGCAGCTCATCTGCTAAGTCTATTCTTAGAAAGTTTCCTGAGCATTAAGAGGTTAAGTGATTTGCCTGTGACAAACAGGATTCATATGTGTTAGAAGGAGGACCTGAGCCTAGCTCAGAAAGACTCCAAGCCCTTTCTGTTACACTAGGTTGTCTCATTAATTGGATAGACATCCAATTAATAATAGTAGTAATAATATCTTACATCTGCAGAGCACTAAACAGTGATGCTATTTGATTTATAACGCTACATTAATGCTAACCATATGTCAGGTCCTTAGGATAGAATTGCAGATAATAAACAAAATAACAAAAACAACAACAATGAAACCACACTCCCTAACTTCAATAGGTTTAAAGTCTACTGGTATGAAGAGGATACAACACACAAAATCAATGTACAATAAGATTAGGAGGCACTTAAGCCCCTCCCCACTATCACGGGTGAGTTGTATTCTACCAAGTAAAGCTTCATTTCCACCTGAGTGTTCTGAAGAATTGGGTGTGATTCTTCTCTACTGTTAGCTTGAACTCCCATTCTGGTGCAGTCTCCCCATTGTTAACTACCACTAACTAGTGTCTCGATTTCATTTAACCAATTAACATGATTTAGCTTTCACAAAGTGTTACTCACTCTGAAGGTATAACAAGAACAGAAATTATAAAAGATTTCTATCCAATGCCTATTAACACACATTTTTCTTCCTTCCACATCACCTCAGTCTCTGGGGAGACTGGGCTCAAACTTAATTTCTACATAGTATTCATCCCATCAGATTGAATTCTAAATGAGGTCTTAGTTGACAAATGGATGAATCCACATCTCTGCAAGTGCTGAGTTGGGTCAAGTAAGTCCAAATTTAGGCTTTTAGTTTCCTCATCTTCTGTGCTCAACCTCTCACAAATCCCACCATGGATTCCAGCTCTCTAACTTCTGCCTCTCACTTTTATTATTGCTGACTTTTTAAAACTCCACATGGTCAGAGCCATCTCTAATACTCCATCTAAAAGCATGAAGAATATCCTCTACAAGAAGCATGAACTCACAAGGAAGAAGATGGTAGCACTAGTAGGTTCACCAATAATAAATGTCATTGCCTCCTCATTTGGATACAGTCAGCAAGAAAGAGGTTAAGACCTTGCTCTGGTTGATTAGTGCTTCTTGAATATTCCCAATTTCTGGTTCTGCAGACAACAGTCTATCTATTCACCGTGTGGCTAGCAGACTGGAGCAAGGTACAGAATGTCTGAATGTGCTCCAAATTGAGAGCAGGACCCTGCTATTACACATCATCATGACTTTCAGAAAGCATAATTTTCAGAAAGCAAAGTCCCTAGTCTCTTCTTAATGAGATAGCAGAATGTTCTTAGGCTAGGGTACCATGGACCAGACTACAGACAGAAATGTAATGCAAAATGAAATGCAATATAGAAGGGCTACAAGAAACACAGGAAAAGCAGACAGATCACTTTCAACTAGAGGTAAGGTGTGAGGAAAATTAGTCAAACTATCATGAAAGAGGTGACAAATGGTGTAATTCTAGAAGGAATAAAAGACCTTTCTTATTTGTCCTTGAGTAGAATTTGTTGACACGTTTTTGTTTCCCCTCATTTTTTCCTCCCAGAAAGTCATCCCTTATAACAAAGAATTAAAAGAAGGGATGGATCTCAAAGAGATGAGGAGCAGGGATATTCCAGATGTAAGAAATGGACTTTGTGAATGCACAGGAACACATACCATTCATTAGTTATACTATTATCAACACCACTGACTCATATTTGTATTGCAACAATAATTCTGATGATATTTTTTTTATCCTCTCACATTTATACACCATTTTTTTCTACCTTGGTCAGACTACAGTTTTTTAAAATTAATTTACATGTGTGTATGTGTGTGTGTGTGTGTGCTTGTGTGTGTTTTCACTCTGGGGGCAACACTTTAGGAAGCCCAAACTGGACAGCAGCCAATGTAAGCCAATCACGATGGTAAAGGGTATGGAAATGATCCCATATTAGGAAAGAACTGGGAATGTTTAAATTGGAGAGTAAAAGTATGAGGGGTAGAACATGTTAGATGTTTTCAAATATTTAAAGAGCAATCATAAAGAACATGGACTAGATGTATTCTGCTTGGTCCTAGTGGAAAAAACTAGGAGTTCCAAAAGTTACGGAGAAACAGCTTTAGGGTCTTTATAACCTTCTGATCATTAAAACTGTCTCAAGGTGGAAGGGGTTGCCTTAATGGGAAGTGTGTTCTCCCTCACTGGAGTTCTTCAAGAAGAACTTTTGGATATGAATGGACTAGTGACTGCTAATGTCCACTTTATCAATTCTGATTCTTTGACTCAGGTGGATCTGGTCTCTTGAAGGTCAATAGAACTCAAGAAATGCAATAGTTCCTACTATGCTGCAAAGGTCTCATGCACTGCTCTATTTTCAGGTAGATAAGCGAAATTTATTATGAAGGGGGTCATCAGCAGTAGGCTGGTCAAGAATTATTTGACCACAGAAACCCAAGAAATGAAGAAAACTAGAAAATTGTCCATAATTATATATGGCCCCCTTTTACTTCTGTGGTGATAATAGCAGAGAGGCCAGAAAAGAGTTAAATGTTACTGTCAAATCATGTGTTTTTAGAATGTCTATTAGTATTACTTAACTGTTGGGTACTCAGAAGGTGACGTCCTTGCCAATAGATGAGTGGAAATAATCATGGAGGATTGATCATGACATTAAATTGTGTTAAAATAAACACAGAAAATACAAGTTGTTTGACCAGACCAAATATACACAGAGGAGGTACATGCTGAAGGTAATACAATTTTGAGAACATTGAAGATCAGTTTTCAAAAAAACTGAAAGAGAAACTGGTACTAAACACTTGGGAAAAAATGACTAAGAAAAAATCTGTCACTACCAACTGACATCTCTACTTTTCAATTTCTATAAAATCTTTAGGAGAAAAATTTACAAATATATTGAAGGCATCCTTGACAAAGACATACAAATGAAACCATCAATCCAGTCTATAGCTGACTTCATCTTTATGGTCACATAAGAGACTAAAATGTGTAGCAAATACAGCATCCTGCTATAGGCAATACTTGTTGACTGTAAGCAAGAATTTGATTCTGGAGCAAAATACTGACTTGGAAACTTTCCTCCAACAAATTGTTTCTCATGAACATAATGAAATCACATAAAATCCCTTGAAATATATGTATACATAACGTATGTGTGTGTTGGAAAAAACCTAGTTCAAAACTTCTTTGATTATTCACGTGAAATCAGGCATAGAACCAATGACCGTGAAGGATGTCCACACAGAGTCTATACAGACAGGAAGCCTCAATTCTTCTGGATCTTCCTGTATGTGGTTGGAATTGGGATGATTCAATCAGAACCACAAATGATGTTTGGAAGTTTGGTCTATCTACATAGAAAACCTCTCTCTCTCTCTCTCTGTCTGTCTCTGTCTCTCTGTCTGTCTCTCTGTATCTCTGTCTCTTTCTCTCTGTCTCTCTCTCTGTCTCTCCCAAGACTCTCTCTGAAGGATGATTTTTTCTTCATCCACTCTGTTTTCTCTTTAACTCAGCAAGGCGGCCACAGTGGATAAAGTGTAGGACTCAGAACCAAAATGATATGAGTATAAATTCTGTCTCAAACTGTGTAATCCTGGGCAATTCAGCTGATCTCTCCATGCCTCAGTTTTCTCATCTTGAAAATAGGGATACTACTTCACCAATTTGTGGGGATTAAATGAGTTAACATATATAAAGAGTTGTTCAATCTTTAAAGCCTTATATAAATACCATGTTACTGTTATTACTCCCATAGATTTTATGAGCTTAAAAACCTTATTCAGACGAGTCCCTAGGCTTCATCAAATTGTCAAAGGGCTCTATGACACACACACAAAGATTAAGAACTTCTGTTGCAGATGGAATTTGTATTCAGTAACTGATTTGGCAAAATTACTTCTGATTACCTTTCATATTCTGAGAAGTGAATCTGTAGACTTTGCTGCCCTTTCTACCTCAACTTGATTGATTTTTTTTTCTGTGCTGGACCTTGTGTCTATCCACCTTAGGGCATCTTTTAGTCTTAAACTTGTCTAGACTAGGTTTTCAGCATAGAGTTTTGGAATTAGATTTCAGATAGAATTTTGAAATTGGATTACAATTTCAATAGAAGAACCTTGGTTCAAATACTTAGTTTGACAGTTATTAGCTTTGTAGTTTTATACTTCATTTAATCTTTCTTAGCCTCAGTTTTTCTCATCTGCAAAATGTGGATAATGACACCAGTAGTAATTACTTCATAAGTTTGTTGAAAGGCTCCATGGAGATTATGTCAATAAAATATTGGGAAAACTTTAAATTTTTTATATAAATGCCAGATATTATTACTTCTTCCACCCTCTCTGCTCCCCCCTCCCAATGCACATTTCCTTAGTTTTAATATGCTTTGTCGAACTGCTAAAACAATAGAGAAAAAAATAGCACCCCCTTTCGTTTTTAAAGAAATGCTTTAATAAAGTACTTTGCTGATAACACTTTAAGGTAGTATGTTTATTGTTATACCAGTTTCTAAAAAGAAGGAAACTTTGGCTCCTAGAAGGATACACTCAAATTTCCATCGCTCACAAATGTCAAAGAGTAAATGTGAGCCCAGGTTTTCTGGTGTGAAGTGCACAGTTCCCTCTACTATTTCTTCAGGCCTATGCTGCCCACATTGCAGTTATTAGTGTTATGGATCTGCTATTGTATTTGTACAATGAGTTCAAAGCTCTTTTATTTACTTTTTCCCCTTCCTCTTCACATACCCCTTTTAAAAATACATTCATAATAATATTATATAGTATAGTTATTTGTGATTGGAAGTTATTTCTTTCCTAGGCTTCTCCTGTCACCTAGCAATCTGCATACTGTAGGTGCTTAATAAATATTTATTATTTAGCTGATTGAGTCCCAATTAAATCCAATAGAAGCATACTGAAAGAGTAATTTGTCCCGGAATGGCCAGAGAAATGGGCACAAACCTGCCCCCAAATCTTCAGATTTTATGTACAATCCCCTACCTCTTAGAGTTGGATACATACCCCTCCCCCACCTCATCCACCCACACTTGGGCACTATTACTTGGAAATGTGCGCATGATGAAATTTAAATACCTGTGAGATAAGATCAGAAGATGACAAGAACAGTTGATGAAAAGTCAAAATATTTTAGTAATGTAAACGCGTTTCAAATTTTAATTTTATTTTTACTTTATGTGTTTCCTATTCTGAATGGGACAAATTGATGTGCAATTAACTCCATTGTATGTTCATTTTGAGCCTTGAAATTGACATAATCACTAATAACACTATTAATAATACCAACATTAATGATCCTTCCTGCTCCCAGGCACTTTCCCTTCTTAAGCATGTGTTATTTACAGTTGCACCTGAGAGCTGTTGATGTTAGGGGCAGGGGGAAGGTTTAAGATGTACAAGTACTGCCTTGTGACCTGTAAAATCCAGCTATATTAAAAAGTAAACCCAGAGTCATGAAGTCAGAACCAAATTTCTCCCTGTAGGATATAATGCCTAGACTAATTAATGGAGGAGTGAGGCTGAAAAAAAGAGATGCAATGAAGTATAGTAGAAAGAACATTTCTCTAGAGGTTTGTAGGTCCGAGTTCTAGGAGCAGTTCTGTTACTGATTTGGGGCGCCTTACGTTTTACTGTCTGAAACTCAGTCTCTCCATCTTTAAAAATCAATAGATTAGCCAAATGTGATGGGATATGCCTCCCCTCCCTCCCACCCCTCCGCCACCGCCTTCCCCAATCCTTTTTGCCAAGTAGGTTAAAACTGACAGATCTCTCGGGCTCAGGGGTTCTGAGTTGCAGTGGCCTAAACTGATCATATGTTCTCACTAAATTCAACCTTAATGTAGTAACCCTCCAGAAGTCAAGGGCCACCAGATGGCCTAGGGAGGGGAATTAGTCTCGGCTGAAAATAGAACAGGTAAAATTTAATATATCAATCAGAGTGGGACAAGACCCATGAGTAGATAATATACTTCCAGCCTGGGAAATATAAAGAGACTATTGATGATGATGATGATGATGATGACGATGACAGCAATGGATTGAAGATGAGCCACAAATATGTGCACACGTGTCACATGTACATATACATACACATAACACACAACACATACAAACATGTATGTATTGTATATGCATATGCGTACATACATGTGTATATGTATGTATATATATTGACACAAAACATATATGTATACATGCACATTTATTTCTTGATTGAGGAATATAGCTAAGTATAGTTTGTCTTTTTTATAGCTATGCAAATTTACTAATTGACAGTAAACCTTATTTTCTTTCATTCTGTCCATAGTAATCAATAAGTATTAACATTAGCAAGTGGAAAAAAGTTGAATCATTTATCAGTGCACCCAAATCATAGAAATATTTCCGTGCAACCATCAGAAGTATGCCTACTAACCCACACAAGACAAGCTGATTGCCTTTGTTCCTGCTTTTCCCCTTCCCTGGTGGAAATGCCCTATTCCCAACCTTCCTTTTATTCAGATTCTACTTAATCTTGCATGATTCACCTTCCATGGAAGTGTTGCTGAATACATCAATACCCACTGAACTCCTTTCTTTCAACTCTTCTTGCATATGTAGATAATATCAACTGAATTGATCTATAATTTGTTGACATGTGTATTCTGTCTTTGCAATGAAAGTATAAACTTCATGAGGACAGACAGTATCATAATTCTTTAATACATATTACAGAGTCTAGCCCAGAAACAAGACTTGTAGTAAGTACGTCAAATATGATAGAATCACAGGATCATAGAATTTCAGAGATGGAAGTAAACCAAATGAACATCTCTTTTAACCCATACCCAAAAGAAGCCTTCCATTATAATAAAATTTAAAAACAGTCATCCTGATTGCTTCTTGTGACTTTGAATTAAAATAAAATAAAATACACTGTCTCCTAAGGCAATCCATTCTACTTTATTTTTTATTTTTATTTTTTTATTTTTTGAATAAATTTAATTAACTTTTTACATTCATTTTCACAAGATTTTGGGTTCCAAAATTTTCTCCCCATTTGTCCCCTCTACCCTCCCCGATACACTGGACATTCTAATTACCCATATCCCCAATCTGCCCTCTCTTCCTTCATCCCTTCCTTCCCTTACCCCATCATCTCTTTTGTCCTGTAGGGCCAGATAACTTTCTATTCCCCATTACCTGTATTTCTTATTTCCTAGTAGCAAGAACAATACTCAACAGTTGGTCCTAAAACTTTAAGTTCCAGTTTCTCCCCATTTCTCCCTCCCCACCCATTCCCTTTGGGAAGGCAGGCAATT
>JAQQSK010008973.1:0-13280 GCA_028658325.1 Potorous gilbertii
AGATGGGGACAAGAGAAGGGAGGGATGAAAGAAGAGAGAGCAGATTGGTGATATGGGTAATTAGAACGTTCAGTGTATTGGGGAGGGTGGAGGGGACAAATGGGGAGAAAATTTTGGAACCCAAAATCTTGTGAAAATAAATGTAAAAAGTTAAATAAATAAATTTATTAAAAAAATTAAAAATGAAATAAAAATAAAAATCACCTTCATTAAAAAAAAATATTGAATTAATAGGGGTTGATGATATCACCAATCAAAATAGTACAGGAGAGGAAAGGGCCCAGGCCACAACTCCAGGGGCACTTTATCTATCCATCTGTCTGTCTATCTATCTATCCATCTATCTATATCTATCTCTAAGTATAATTTTCAACATTCATTTTTATGAGACTTTAAGTTCTAAATGTTTCCCACTCCCTTCCTGTCCCCCTCTCCAAGACAGCATGCAATCTGAGAGAGGCTATACATATTCAATCATATTATACATATTTCCATATTAATCATATTGTGAAAGAAGAATCAGAATAAAAGGGAAAATAACTCAAGAAAGAAAAAAGAAAAAAAGGAAAAATAGTATGCTTCCATTTGCATTCAGACTCCATATTTCCTTCTCTGGATGTGGATAGCACTTTACATCATGAATCTTTTGGAATTTCCTTAGATCATGGCATTAATGAGAAGAGGTAAGTCTATCAAAGTTGGTGATTGAACAGCGTTGCTGTTACTGTGTACAGTGTTCTTCTGGTTCTGCTCACTTCACTTAGCATCAGTTCATGTGAATCTTTCTAGATTTCTTTTTTAAAAAAATTTAATAATTTATTTATTTTTAGTTTTCAAAATTCACTTCCACCAGATTTTGAGTTCTAGATTTTCTCCTCTTCCCTCCCCTTCCTCCACTTCAAGACTGTGTGCAATCTGATATAAACTCTCTCTCTGCATACATTTATGTTAAACATATTTTCGTATTAGTCATGTTGTAAAGAAGAATTAGAACCAATGGGAGGAAACACAAGAAAGAAGAAATATCAGAGAGAGAGAAAGAGAGAGAGAGAGAGAGAGAGAGAGAGAGAGAGAGAGAGAGAGAGAGAGAGAGAGAGAGAGAGAGTCCACAATTCTTTTTCTGCATGTGGATAGCATTTTCCTTCACAGGTCTTTTGGGGTTGTCTTAGATCCTTGAATTTCTAAGAAGAGCTGTCTATCAAAATTAGTCATTACACAGTATTGCTGTTATTGTGTACAATGCCCTAGTTCTGCTCACTTCACTCAGCATCAGTTCATGTAAGTCTTTCCAGGTTTTTCTGAAATCCACCTGCTCATTTCTTACAGCACAATAGTATTCATTACCATTTACTACAACTTGTTCAGCCATTTCCCATTGATGGGACATTTCAATTTCCAATTCTTTGCCACCACAAAAAGAGCTGCTATAAATATTTTTGTACGTGTGGTTTCCTTTTCCATTATGCTCTCTTTGGGATACAGACCTAGAAAATGATATTGCTGGGTTATAGTTTTGCATCCCTTTGTACATAGTTCCAAATTGCTTTCTAGAATGATTGGATCAGTTCACAACTCCTCAAATGATGCATCAGTATTTCAATTTTCCCTCCTCTCCAACGTTTATAATTTTCCTGTTTTGTCATGGTAGCCAATCTCATAGGGATGATGTGGTACCTCAGAGTAGTTTTGATTCGCATTTTTCTAATTAATAGTGATTTAGAGCATTTTTTTCTATATGACTATAGATACCTTCAATTTCTTTATCTGAAAACTGCCTGTTCATATCCTTTGACTATTTACCAATAGAGGAATGACTTGTATTCTTAAAATTTTGTCTCAGTCCTCTATATATTATTAGAAATGAGGACATTATCTGAGAAACTTGCTTCAAATTTTTTTCAATTATGGTTTCTATATATATCTACATATATGTGCTTCACTCTGCCCCAGGTGCAATAGACATTTCCTGATGATCTTCTAAGTCATCTTTGGTTGGAAAATTGTTCCATTCAATCCTTTTTGTGGGTTCTGCCATCTGGATCTGTTTAGGGTATCATTTAAAGTTATTCAGAGGGCTTTTGGGGGAGGCTCTGGTGAGTTGCTGCCTTTTTTCTATTGTCTTGGCTCAGCCTCTCTAATTTCTTTTTTTTAATGCACTCAGAAATAGTTTATTGTGATTCCATATACTCCTGAAATTCCACAGGGTCCTCTGTCTCATAAAGTGTTGGATTATTTTCCCTTATTTTGCAGTGTTCATTCATAGATGCTGAACTAATTTACTATGTCTAGAAGTCTTATTTATTTCCATGGCTACTGGTTTTTTTTTATTAATCTATTTATGCTTGAAGTCTTTGAGTTTTCTTCTTCCTGATATCTTCAGTACTTTTTAGTCTCCCCTATTCCTTTGTTTTCCTTGTTATTCACTTCTTAACTCCATCTCCTCTGACTGTTGCTTTCCTTATGGTAGATCTCAAAGCAACTCAGCCTCCTCCTGCAGTGGGCAATTCATTACCCAGTAGCCAACTTTTTGCCTCATGTGACTTTCATGTGCTCAGAACTGGTCTCAGGTAACTGCTGTTCTCTTTCCTTTAGGATTGGTGGAGTGTTCTACAGCCCCCATATACATAGTGTCTTGTCATGCTGACCTGTCCCACTCTCCCGTTCTTCTTCAGTTTACTGACCTAACACCAGTATTTCAAAACTTTATTTTTCCTGGCATAAGCAGTTTAGAACTTTGCAGTATTGGTACTTCCAAGGTGCTCACCATATCTTCCTCCCTCCCCTCTCTGTCCTTTTGTAGTCCATTACTCCTAAAGGATAATGGCCAAGCTATCTAAAGGGAACCAAGTAATTTCCTTAGACTGAAGCCAGGATCTCCATAGTACTGGAAACAAAGAGGGGCTGCCACAGGGTGGGTGGCAATTTTTGACTTAAGGCTATATTGCATCCTTGGGTCTGCTATTGCAGTTTCACTTTAGTGTATGGAAGGTGGGAAAAAGATGCTAAGTAAGTTTGGGATCAATAAGCATCAGTTCCTGGATTTGGGGACAGGGTTTTTAACTTCTTTTGGATTCTAGGTGTCTGAGACCATGGAAACAGGCAAAGTTCCTTTATCCTTGGCATATCCTTTCTGTTTTAGAGAAGTTTAAGAGGTTGTGGGCATTGGAGAAAATTGCTAACCTACCATTTCGTTGTTCAAATGAACCTGGCAGGTGAATAGTTCTTTTGTGGGATTAGATTGTAACATGGAAATGTACATAAAAATGGAGGACAGCAGGGGAATGAGAGCATGATGTGATGTGTACGGGCACATCCTTATAAGTTCTGACTATGGCAGAGTATAGTTACACTATTCCTCTATATGATACCTGTCTTAATGAGCCCTTAAGTCACTTTAGTCCTTTTAGTATCTTTTAGAAATTTCATGTCATTTTTTTAAATCAAAATGAGGCTGCAACTCACAAATCTTCCAGATCTTTCCCCCATTATAAATGAAAATCTTTTAAAACTTTTATTATATAGATTTTCTAGCCTCCCTAAACATGATATAATTAACAATTTAACTTTTTTAAATAACAAAGGGATACCATTATGAAAATCAGTTACTCTAATAGGTTGCAGTATAGAAAGACACCTGGGATGAGTAAGGTGTGTTAGTTTGTAGCTACTTAACATCCTTACTCAACTTTCTCTCCTATCTCACCAGTTTTATACCCAGTAGTTCCTTCTATACTGTTCTCTCTGTCTCTCCCCCTCCCCTGTCTCTCTCTCTCTCTGTGTCTCTCTCTCTCTCTCTCATTCAATGAGTTATCTTTATTTTACACGCAACTCTAAACTAAATTCTGACTTGATCATTTCTGCATTTCTATCCTGAGGAGTAAAGAATAGATTTTTTTCTCAGAGGCAAGAAGAGATATATAAAAGAAAAGAAAAACACATACACACACACACACACACACACACACAAGTCTGTTTCAAATGGTAGAAGTTGCCAAAAGTCATATTTGTTAAGTGGTGAACCACAGTACTATTTCAACTTTTTACGTTGGTGATGATATTAATAACTTTTATTTACCCATCATACCACAGTGTACAGTGTTCTTCCCTTACAGCAAGCTGTGAAGTAGGTATTACAAGCATCTTCATCCAAATTTTACAGATAAGGAAGTTAAGATTGAGACTTTAAGTGACTTGCCCAGGGTTACATAGCTATAAAAGTGTTTGAGGTATAATGTACAGTCATTCATCTCCACACCACACCACATGAACTTGTAAGAACATAATATTCCCTATCACTATGCATTTGTAAACATTTACTTGCAAAATACACAAATTCTCTGAGCCTCAGTGTCCTTAATTATAAAATAGAAATAATAATGAAACTTTTATTACATGGTAATCAAATGTATCAGATGAGGTGATATATAAAGTGCTTTGCAAACCTTAAAACACTACCTAAATTTTAGTTATTTCATTACTCTACCTTTAACCACTACATAGTACAACCTTTGGTATCCTGTGGCTGATACACACACACACACGCACGCACACCTATGTGTGCGTGCGTGTGTGTGTATAGATATATAACATATATCTATATATTAACTGAAAAAAAACTTTGAAGGAAATAAGATCTATGAGGAAGTAAGGGCTTGAATCTGATGGCACACTTTCAGAGATTCTTCATTAGAGAACAGAGGCGTTTTCTTTCCATAGATATCTTTTCTGCTTCGAAAATGCCAATAGATTTCAAAGGTATAGTTATCATTCACTTTTTTTCCAAAGAAAGGTGATTAAGTTTGCTGACAACACCTGAGACTTACCACTTGTTATATCTTACTTATATCTTATGGCCTAGAAAATATACACTCCTACTTAGCACCTTTGGCTCCTAGTTATCTGTCTTTTCTATTCAATTTGTGACATATTGGAATGATTTTTTTCCCATCCGCATTTTCATAAATGTTCATTTTAAAGTCTCACTAATATTTATTAAAAACGAACAACTATCCAGGGCCTGAATTGAGAAGCTTATGCATGTATCTCAAAGTTCATCTATCATTATGCTACTATTATAATGAAAGAATCACCTAAAAGCTCATAGAAGTCATTTTTTAAAGTAGATTGGCATAAAAAACAAATAATTTCAGGGCCTGACTTTGGAATTCATTCTCAGACAGAAATGATATTATTGATGCTGTGTAGAATACAGTTATAACTGTCTCAAGTTGCCAAAAATATGTGTAGCTACAAATACCAAAATTGATTGTTCAATTAAAAGCATTAAAAAAATTGCATAAAACAAAGACTGTGATTTAGAAAGTCAATTTCTGGCAATGAGAATACCCCTGAGTGATAACAACTGGAATTAAGTTTTTTCCCTCTAAAATTATTAATGTTTCTTTTTAAAAATTAGATAAATGGTTTGCTAAGTATTTTATTGCAACATTATGTGGGAAAAATAATTGCTTCAATTAAAAAAATCAGGAGAATCTTGTAGACTGTGAATCAGATGAACATTAGAACACTTGCTTTTCCTTTCACTAGGCTTAGTTATTTCAGTTAAAATGTTTATTACCATGCATATGTGTATATGTTTGTTAGCTGCTGCCATTGTATAAATGAACACTTATAAAGCTTGTAAAACATATTGTCTTAGAAAGCATTTTATAGAAATTATTTCATTAATCCTTTAAATAACCACATGAGATAGACACAGAAAATTATGGCTCAGAGAAATTTAATGACTTGCCCTTGCTAGAGGTGGCATTTGAACAGAAGTCCTCCTGTATCTCAATCTAAATCTCTTTCCATTAAACAGCACTGCCTCTTCTTTCTAAAAGAACAGTGGCAAAGGGTAGAGCAGAGGTTCTTTGCCTTTTCAATGTGTGTCATGGACCACTTTGGTCATATTGTAGAGCATATGAACCCCATCTCAGAATATTTGTTGTTTACATTCACAATTAAGAGAAATTGTAAATTTCTATTGGATGTAAGTGAAAAATAAGATGTATTTTTCCCCATCCATAGTCACAGAACCCCTGAAATCTTTCAGCAGACTCTCCTAATATAGGTTCCCAGATTAATCAACCCTATGTAGATTATCTTCTCACAAATGAAAACAAATCTAATGGAATTTAATTAAAATCTTGGTACTTGAATGATTTTTCCCTGAAGAATTCTCTAGATTTCAAAAATTGATTCTTTTGGTTCTACATCATGAAATATACATTAATCTTTGTAACTCTTCATGAATTAAATCCAATCAGGTGCATGTGATTTTATTTTGCTTGAGAGGTAGAGGGAAATATTGCCCCTTTATGGCAAAGAGATAAATGCCTATATTAATTTGCCCAAAGTCTGCAAATGGGAGGACAGATGTATAGTCCTTTAGAAATATTGATGTCTTCGAGAACTTTAGGTTGTGATGTCTCTGTGTACTCCAGTCAAGTGGGAAAATATAATGTGACAGCTTTTCTAAGTGTCTGGATTTCATATCTGAATTGTTTTAAATCTACTGAAGCATCATCATCAAAAGTAAGTACTTTTGATAAGTCCCCATCTATCCATGGGAGAGGGATAAGATGAGACCTGTTGTGTAGAGCAAGGGAAACCAATACCATCGAGAGCTTGCTGTCAGAAAAGTGTTTTGCTTTACATTTGTATAATCTTCTTTTCTTTCTGAAATGCCTCCCTATATATTATTCTCAGGACTCTCTGGAACAGAAATCTCCTTCACTGTGTTGCTGTGCGGCTTCCACTGCTCCAGAATTTGTTGGGAGTTCTTTTTAGAGGAAATCCATGGGCTGTGGGTTCGGAGCTAGCATATGTGAGTCTTTCTACTCCGCCGTCTTTGCTCTGCCCCCCCATATAGTATTCTCTTTGAACCTAAAGATAATTTACAAAGTAGATTGGGTAGCTATTAGTTTTTCCACTTTCCAAATAAGAAAACTGAGGAAAGAATAAGTGATTTACTTAAAATCATGTCTCTTCTTAGGGGCAGAGCCTGGTCTGTATATATAGCACTTCAATTGTACCTAAAATACCAAGCATTGTGCAAAGCAGTTTTAAGAAATATTATTTAACAAATTGCTATATTATTGAACAAATATCATTCGATCCTCACAACAACCCTGCATGGTAGGAGGCATTATTATTTCCATTCTGCAGTTGAGGAAACTAGGGCAAATAGAAGTTAAGTGACTTGTCCACTGTCATAAAACTAGTACTTGTATGAGGTTTTTATGGGGTGTTCATCAAGGACTAGCAACACTGTGAGAGCTTTCTGAGTCCTTTTTGGTGCCCATCTGTCACTCAACTCTCATCTGTAGCTCTAAGAAGCTGTAGCATGTGCAGTAACCACACCCCGGTAAAACCATCTCAGCAGATGGGCTAACATAAGCTTTAGGTAACCTATAAGCCTCAAATCCACCAGTTAGTTAGGTGCACCAAAAGTTGTGCAGATTTCCCTTGGAGGAATGGGCAGATGAGAACAATTTGTGCCATTGGCCATGAAGGCAGGCACTGTGGAATGCTTAGAGTTTGGTCAGACATTGAAGATGCCAAGGTCATCCACTGGATTGATTGCCAGTCATCCTGACTTTGGTCTTACCACTGGAGTTTGGTTACTCTGGAAGAGAGAGTTAAGTTGACGACTCTGTGCCACTCTATCTCACTTAAATCCAATTCATCATTCTGTGATGTCATTGGGTCCTCTTTGAAAAAAAGGATAAAAAGCATGTGTCAGGTTTGAACTTGGGTCTTCCTGACTTGAGGTCAAAGGGTCAAAGGGTTATGAAAACCCTCATATTTGGAAATATGAGCTCAGATGTGGGAATGGAATGTTTCCATAAAGGGGTCTTGGAGTAAATTGTTTTAGAATATCTAAAGAGTTGAAAAGAACCATTCCATTCAAGGAGAGAGAATTTAGAGTTAGAAGGCCTGAATTTTAATCCAATCTTTTTCCCATTATTATCTGCTGGACTTTGGAAAAGTCATTTAACCCCTCTACGTCTCAGCTTTCTCATTTATAAAATGAGACTGGACTACGATCTCTAAACCCTTTTGTGGCAAATGAAAGATGGAATGCTCTTCATCTTCCAGTTCTAAATCTATTAGCTCTAGTAACTTGGTAAAGAACTTTGAAACAGAGTAGAGGACCTCTTTAATGATAAAGAAGACAATGAGAAACAAGTACGGGGCAACTGGAAAAGCATATTAGTATCAACAACAGGAAAGGAGCATAAAGATGGAGAATTGAAAAGGATGATGATATCACAGGCAGTTTAAGAGATGAGTGTCCAATCATAAGAATGTAGCTAAAGAATTGGGCCAGATGAAGGAAATTTGGGAAATGCTCCAGTGGTACAGAGGGGTAAAAAAATAGTACTGTCAGTTTGCTCAAAGGACTGACTTCAGTGTTTCTTATTGGAAATGTTCTCTGCATTGTGATATTGCCCAAAATGATGAAAAATTCAGTACGGGGAAGGGTTGATGAGCAGTAATTATGCTTCCTTCATTTTAATTTTTAAGTGGGTGATGAAAAATTTAGGGAGGTTGTATATGTAAAGTATAATTTGAAAAATGTTCCAGTAATTGTTAGAGATGTATACATATGATCTTCACACGGACTCATTAATTAGTTCATGAAGTATTTATTTATGATGACTTTCTACATGCAAGACTCTGTGCTATAAGTAGGACAAATATATGTTCTCCATATTTAAGGAACTTACCTGTAGGAGGGAATTTTTTAAAAAAGAACTTGAATAACTGAAACCAGGCAATACACCATTTCACAAATTAGATAATATGCCACGTCACAAGAGAAAGACAATGTGATATAGGAGATATAAAGAGTGAAAGAGAAATTCTGTTGAGGGCATTGAGAGATATTAATAAAAGTTTGGCTTGTAAGTGATGGTTGGTATTTCAACAGGTGGAGGTATAGAGGTGTGGTTCCAAGACAGAATCACAGTTGTAAACTACCTATTGCTTTTATTAATGGAGTTCCCACTCAAGATCAGGGAACAGGACCATCTACCCATCTGTATAAGACTTAAAAGCCAGTATACACTCCCAGATCAGTAAGTTTACCAGCTTGATGCCAGCTTTTATTTGGTGAGACTCTTCCTTCAATCACCAGCTTGATTTTCAGTTTTGCTGACTTGCTTAGGCCTTGGGCTCTTATTATTTCTCTCTCTATGAATCATATTTTCCTTCTATGATATATGAACCATATATACTAACTCATGTTCCTTTATAGACTCTGCACCTCTTGTTCTACTGCTGATTTTTTCATTATCAGTAAGTGAGCCCAAGCTCCTATCATTTGTCTGACCCTAAGCAGTTAGGTGACATAATGCATAGTCTCAGACATTCATTAAGCATGTGGTACTGGAAAAGTCATTTAACCTCGATTTGCCTCAGTTTCCTTAACTAAAAATGGGGCTAATAACAGTCTCTACCTCTCAGGATTGTTGTGTATTTGTCGTAAGTGTTCAACATAGTATCTGACACATAGTAGTAGGTACTTTATAAATACTTGTTTCCTTCCCCCATTACTCTTCAGTTGGTCCTGAGCCCAGGGTAATGCATTCTACAGTATCTCAGCTAGAATCATGTAAGATCTGTTTTCCCCGTGTGGTCAGGTATAGAGTCATAGGGAATCAGTTTTCATCAGAATATGAGGAGACATGAAGATGAACAGTGTTCTTCAAGTTGCTGAAAGCACTGTGTATGTATGTAGTAGATAAACTCTGAAAAGTAAGTTGTGTAGTTCCTTAAATGTCACCTTAAATTATTTGACATTTCCCCCAAATAATTCTGTGTGTGTATGTGTGAGATAAAGAGACAGAGACAGAGAGAGACAGAGAAACAGAAGGGGAGAGAGAGAGAGAGAGAGAGAGAGAGAGAGAGAATGCTACAGGGATTGAAGAAGGAAAAGACTAGTCAGGGACAGTCAGGAGGCTACTTCAGTAAAATATGGGATCCTTCATTCAATGGTGAGCTGAAGAACAATAAAATTTAATTGAGATAAATAAATAACCCTATACTTGGGTTCAAAGAATCAACTATATAACTTTAAGATAGGGGAGATATGTCTAGAAACCTGTTCATATAAATAAGACCTAAGTTAATTCTAGTAAATTTTTGGTTAGTACTTCATTATCTATCTTGATTAGAGTCACATGGTTAAGTGCTGGTTAAGTGCAAAGTAAGAATACTATTCATTTCAAAAAACACTTCTGGCTTTCCTTTGTAGTCTTCTATTTTTCTCTAACTTTTTAAAGGAAGATTTATTTAACAAGTAAAACTTCACTTAGTGCAATACACCTAAAAAGAAATCACAATACAATGAAAGATTAAATCAAGACTTCAGAATTTAATATAAACATCATGAACAAAACCTAAAGTATCCATATTTTGTCTCAAAGGTGTCCCTATTAACTTAAAAAAAATATTGAAACGTAAGTGCCTTATAAGATAGTAAACAAAATAAACTAGAACAAACATGCCAAGGATTTCACTTTCAAATAGCAGTCATGGTTCTTATATTTGTTTTACAAAAGTATGTCTTCCAGCATGCATCTGAAACAGTGCTCTATGTAGTGTGGCGTAAGAGCAACATTTAACATAATTGAGACTGCTCTATCCTAAATATACTTACTGCTTAAGTACATCCTTACAACATAATTACCTTGAGAAAAGCTGAAATTGTTTAACATTTGTAGTCTTTACTCAGCCTGGTTATTATATCCTAGATGAATGTTTTTCTGTGTTCAAAAGTACTGAATCTTAAGTTTTTAAAACAATCCTGATTTCACTTGCAGTAAGCATAAATCACAAGTTTGTATTACAAAAGTGTTAAACTTCGTTTTTGCTAAATTTTTTCTTTCAAAAAAAGTTGACCAAGAGTCAGTGATCAGGATTACTTTACCTGTTTGGCACTCAGACTGGACATGCCAGACATCCTTCCCATTCCATTCAGTCCCATAGATGCATGGCTCCCATTACTGTAGTAGCTGCTGTTCTTTGCTCCTTGACTCCCTATGCAATGTTTGATTGAAAATCCTTGGACTTCTCCTGTAAAACTAGGTCATATCTGCTCTTGATGCTTTGACCACCCTAACCTTCTCAGTAGCCCCCCACTCAGCTAGCTGCTGGCTAGCTGTACCATCATAACTAGACTGGCTTTACAAACCCATGCCTCCTGTCATTTGGCTACCATAAGCATCACTGCTTGCTTCTGTTATAGAATTCAAGAAGAGTTCTACATACCTGTGCTTCGTATTTGCTTTGTTTTTTGTCATAGCTGCCATAGCTGCCATAGCTGCCACAGCATCTTCATGAATAGCAAATTCAACATCAGTTTTTCCAGTCACTGCTCAATTTCAATGTGTACCTAAACAGGATTGAGTGGTGAGAAAAAAAAACTATCATTTTCAGTAGCTCTGTAAGGTAATCCTCTCATATGCACAATAGCCTGTTGTACTCTGAAAAGTGGATCCATCCTCTCCATATCTATGATATCATGAAAAACTGTTAATGAGGTCTCTTCCCAATCCATCCAACCCAAAGCCATATCCATCATTATATCCACTGTAGTTAATCATAACCTCCATACCTTTCACCATAGGCTCCTCAGCTCATATTTTCAAATTTAACTCCTTTACCAATGCTGTTATACCTCTGCCAGCCACAGGCCTGTCATAAGGACTTGGCTGCTGCACAGCCATTAACTTTCTAGGAGGATCCTTATGACTATGAACTTCTGTCTGGCTGCTCTTGAAGATTCCAAGGTACCTGAGTCCTCTTCTTTCCTTGTATTTCTTTAGATGCTTTTCAGCTTTTTTCCTGTGAATCAAAGTACATGAAAGTCTCCCCTGTACTCCTTCCCTGGAAGTTTACTGGCAATGTTATTCCATTTGGCATGATTGCCAGCCCTGAAAAAAACTGAACAATTTCTTCCTTGCCAAGTGGGAATCCTCTAAGGCTCCAAAGTCATCATTGGCAGTGTCAGGGCTATTTGGACCAATATGATTCAATACTCAATTCATTTCAACATCGTTTGATTTGACTACTTCAGCATATCTACATCTACATCCTATTGTTTCTCTTTTTTCAGTGCCAATTTGAATTCATCTTCTGATTCAAATTCAACAAATGCTTCTCCACTTTGTTCCCCTACTTGGTTATAGATGAAACGAATTCCTGATGCCTCATTTTGAATTTTACCTTCCAGGAAGAAGTGTTGGACTTCAGTGGCCAAGCAAGATCAGGGCAGGTCTTGAACTTTCACCACCAAACTCTCTCTACCTTTGGAGCTTAGCATCATCTCGTTCAGTCAGTGACAATGGTTTAATACTTGTCTTTGGGGTAGCTACAAAGAAATGTGCCTTTGAAGTCTTCAGGGTGGAGAGTAACAGTTGTCTTATAGTGTTGGAAGGAATGAATTGATTTCCAAATAGCTGGGCTTCTTGACCAGCTGTTCTCCTTAGTAGGTATCTCTAAGCTTAACCAGATTAGTGTTATGTTGAGGTGTGATAAGGCAGTTCAAAAATTCATGTGAATTTAGATTTCATTATTAGAAGTATATAGTCTGCAGAATGGTGGTAATTATCTATCTTTTGTCTAACATGTTGGCCTAACAGTTGAACAGCAACATTTAAAGAATCATATCTACTTCTAAATATCGGAGGGCAGAAGGAATATTGGCAGGCAAGTGTATTGGTAAAGGGTGATTGGGGTGATAAGAGGATTACATATTTCGTAGGTAAATTGATTGAAGGAGATGAAATTGTTTATACTGAAATAAAAAGGGAAGTGGGAATGACAATGGTCTTCAAATATTTGAATAGTTGTTACATGAGAAAGGGATTAAATGTTTTCTGTTCGACCTTTTAAGAACAGAAATGATTGGGTGACAGTGAGGCATGGGGGAAACTTTTTTCTTTCTTTTTTTTATTTTTAATTTTATTTATTTATAAATGTTCTACAATCACTTCCTTAAAATTAACATTTTATCCCCCCCACACCTTCCCCACGCTATCCCCCTCCCTCCCCATGACAGCATACAATTCTGTATAGGTTCTACATATACTTTCCTATTGAGCATATTTTCACTATAGTGATGCTATGTAGTTGCACTAACATAAGTGGAAGAAATCATGTAACAAATCAAAACATAATACACTAAAACCCACACACACACAAACATGATCTGCTACATTCCGCAAATGACTTCCATATTTCTTTCTCTGAGTGTGGAAGGCATTTTG
>JAQQSK010008974.1:0-13280 GCA_028658325.1 Potorous gilbertii
CATTTTTTGGGGTCTCCGTTAGCAGGCAGTGGGCTCATTTTTTATGATTTTCTTGCATCACTCTCATTTCTCTTCCCAATTTTTGTTCTACTTCTTTTATTTTATTTTCTAAATCCTTTTTGATCTTTTCTATGGTCTGAGACCAATTAATGTTTTTCTTGGAAGTTTTGGATATAGGAGCTTTGATTTTGTTGTCTTCTGTTTGTATACTTTGGTCTTCCTTGTCACCAAAGTAAGATTCTATAATCTGATTCTTTTTCTGATTTTTGCTATTTCCCCAGCTATTTAGTTGACTTCTGAGCTCTTTGTCAAGGTTATTCTCTGCTTCCAGTGGGGGTGGAGGGTTTACAGTCAGCTGCTTGATCCCCCAAAGACCTGTGGGCTTAGAGCTGCAGAAACAGTCACTGCTACTGCTGCTGCACTTCCACCTGTTGCGGATGTTGTGGGTTCCTTCTCCACAAGCTCCTCAATCCCCTTTCCTGCTGTGGGGCTGGGTTGGACCACTCTGTTCTTTCACACAAGTCCCACGGATTTTTTCCACTGTCTTTCCAATTTATCCTTTGGAGTTTTGAAGTCTGGAAACTGCCACAAGTGCCTGAGATTCAGTCCCCCCAAAGCCTACTCAGGTCCCATCTGTGCCAGCTTGATCCACACTGTACTGAGCTCTGTTCCTAGTGTGGTATGGTAGACACTGACGGTGACATTCCAGACTGTCTTGGGCTGGAGATATGCTTCACTCTATCATTTTGTGGGTTCTGCAGCTTCAGAATTTGTTTGAAGTCATTTTTTTACAGGTATTTGACTGGCTTTGTGGAGAGAGCAGTAATAAGTTCGTGCTGTTACACTGCCCTCTTGGTTCTATTCCCAGGGTGTAAAATTAATGAAAGTTAAAGATCTTCTCTACCCATTAATAGGCCTCAGGTGGATCCCATTAAGGGAAGGTTGATAAGGAGAGGCTTGTTTTGTAGGAAGGCCCACACCTTTTGTTAATTGCTAATGAAACACTGGGTCAAGAGCCTCTGGCTCTGAAAAGTGTATATGTACTCTGAGGTGAGGTTCTGCTTTGGGGCTTACTCTTTAGAAGAAGGTTCTTGTGCCAAATGAGACTCTGGGTAGCCATTAAGGAGTCCCACCTCCCACCCACCCCCAATTTTAGAAACTCAAATGCTGGTGCTTCTCTTTTTGATAATTGTGTATGTATGTAATAGTTAGATTGTAGGATCTGTCTGTTGATCTGTGATGTATGTGTTGTTTATGGTCAAACAGTTGGAAGCGTGGTCTGTTGGTCTTTATTTCTCTTTATTTTGCTTTCTATTCTTGGTATATGTGATTAAAGAACATTGCTGACCCATTTTAAGTTGCTTTCTTTAGAAAAGCATATATAAGAACCTTTGATAGCATGCCATCCTGAATGCATCAAAGAACTTTCTGTTCTTTGAGGTGAATGGAATGAAAGATAATGAAGTCAATTTTGGTTGTGCTAAGTTTGAGATATCTATGAAACATCCAGTTTGAAAAGTTCAATAGGCAGTTGGTAATGTGAGACTGGAACTAGTTATAGAGATTAGGGTTTAGCCATATTGAGTATTTGGGTAGTGAAGACGGTGTCATAGACAGACATTTCACTAACTCATATTTTGTTGTGTTTGAATATATATGGATCATTCCTTTATTAAAAAATAAGAGATGTTTCTTACCTTTTTCAATAGATGGAGGATAAGTAGTATATCTTAGATTTTATTAACATAGGGAACTGTTGGTTAAACTCCATAGGAAATCTCTTCTAACATTGACAGTTGGCACCTTTTTTTTTCTCACAAGGTTGCCTTCTTAGAGCATTGTCTGGAGTACTGAGAGATTATATGATTTGCTCACAGTCACAGGCCCAGTTTATGTCAAAGGCAGGGACTTGAATCTAGGTCTTCCTGACATCAATGATAGTCCTACAACCACTATACCATGCTACTTGTCCCTATTTATTGTTTGGTTTAATAATCAAAGATTCCTCTATGTAGTTTGGAGTGAAATGCACTAATACATATGATATTTTTCTCTTAATGATGGCAGAGATTGGATGTATGATTTAATCTATATGGGGTACTCTACCAATGCAGGTCAGTCCTTTTCTATGTGCCATATTTTTTGAGGACTTTTTAGAGAACAGAGAGTTGGATTGACTTGCTCAGGGTCACATATTACATGACAGGCTTTCCTGATTCCTAGACCAGCTCTCTCTCCATTATACCATAGTGCCTTTCTATTTTTAAGAACAAAGAGATATAATGATTTAATTTTGTCTTCCATCAGAACACACTAATTTTTTTTAAATGGTGCTTGAGATGGCTATAGGTAAGTTGAATTTCTTTTGGAAAGAGACCTAGTGGAAAAAACAATTCTTCATGCTTAAGCTGTTTAACTATCAACATCATGTTAAACAAATTCACTTACATGATCTGTCACTTGTTCTGTAGAAAATAGTGGTAGATTACATTAAATCAAAGAGTATCTCAAAGCAGAGTTGCTCTGGAAAATGTACTTTGGAAAACAGACTTATTCTGTTACATTTGATTTATTTTTCTTTGAAGATAATATAGTGAATGTAATATATTCCTACTAGTATATTTGGATTCAGAGACAATCTCTCACAAAGCTCACCTGAATTTTTTTTACTCTTTTTGTTTGCAAATGCTTTTCTTAAAAAAAAATCATCAGAAAATAAATAAATTATCTGAAGCAATAAAAGAAAGTCACAGTACTTCACACATAGCACGTGCTTAATAACATTGATTAAACTGAATAATCTAACTGAAATGTTGTTTAATTTCATTTTCTGGAATCTACAATAAAGTATGAAATGTGTGTACATATATGTATATATACATATACACATAATGTATATATATATGTATGTATATATAGGTTAATATATAATAAAATACTTGGCAATAAATAGCCAACTGACCAATTCCACTTAGATATGGAATAACTTAATGACCAAACTGAACCCAGTATTGTATTTCAGTCTTCAATAATCTTTGTTTTTTGAAGCAAATCATTTTTTAACCACTTGGGCCACTTGAGTTTTCTGTATTAAGGAAGTCTAATTTCATTGTTTTCTCTCTATTGTCACATGCCCCTTCCCTCTAACTCACTGTTAATTGATGAGAATGTAATTCAAATTAAAGCAAGTCATGGGTTTTGCTTTTCCCTAGAAGCCAATTTATTGTTTTCATTTTGTTATGTGTTCTTTCAAAATTTTACTGAAATAAAGAAAGGAATTGGTATTAGGCAATGAACTAGGTCTCAGAAGCTGTGATAAGATGGAAATACTGTCAGATCCATATCAATAATATTAAGAAAGTCAGGTAAGTCCTGATGCCTCTGTGATTAGAATTGCTACAATTTATAAGCAAGGCCAGAAACCTATAATTCCTTATATTTAGATAGGTCTTTATAAGTTACAAAGCACTTTACATATATTATAGTGATTCATATTCCCAACAACTCCATGAATTAGGCAGTACATTATTAAATCCATTTTATAGATGAAGAACCGGGATTGGTGGAGGCTAATTTATCTTCTCAGTACCACAAACTGTGGAGAAACAGATTCAGAGCAAGGTTTTAGGATCATAGATTTAAAGATGGGAGCAATGTTAAAAGTCATTTAATGTAACTTTGATTTAAGATGAGGAAGTGAGATTCAGGGAGTTAAAATAATTTGCCTTTAGTCATAAAGACACTAAGCAGCAGAGGAGGATTTTGAACTGATGTCCTTTGACTCCAACTTAGTGCTTTTGATAGCACCATAAATCTTCCAGTTCTAGAGATTGTGTGCTTTATGCTGCACCATAGCTGCCTTTGACAATTGTTTATGCCCCATTAGGCCAATTCTTACCCTAATCTCCTTAAAAGTGTTCTTACTTTGCTCAAATATTCTTAAGATATTTTGACTGGTTCTTTCCTTTTTCCTCCATTCATTTCCCTCTGTTGCTCAGTTGTGCTCGGTGGTAACCAACTGTTCATCACCCAACTTGGTACTTTCTTGGCAAAGATTCTTGAGTAGTTTGCCATTTCCTTCTCCAGTTCATTTTAAACTTGAGAAAATTGAGGCAAACAGGGTTAAGTAACTGTTCAGGGTCAAACACCTAGTAAGTCTCCAAGACTGGATTTGAACTCAGAGCTTCCTGACTCCAGACCTGGCATTCACTCTTCTACTCAATCATTTCATATCCATTGTGCCCAATCATTGCCAAGCTATCCTTATATTTATCTATACATAGGATACTTTTCTTTTGTATAACTTATGTTCTTTTAGTGTATCATGATCTGAAAAGTATGCATCTAATATTTCTGCTTTCTGCATTTTATTGTGAGGTTTTTATGTCCTAGGACATGGTCATTTTTTGTGTAGGTGCCATGTACCACTGAGAAAAAAAGGCATATCACTTTCTACCTGCATTCAGTTTTTTCAGGAAGTCTACCATATATAACTTTTCTAAAATTCTATTCACCTCCTTAACTTCTTTCTTGTTTATTGTGTGGTTAGATTTATCTAGTTTTGATAGGGAAGATGCTGTGAAGGTTCCTTTTTTCATCATGGCTTTCAAATAGATCAATAATTCTTAAATGATCTCTCCTGGATCTATTTTCCAGGCCAGTTTTTTTTAAATGAGGTATTTTACATTTTCATCTATTTTTTTTCATTCTTTTGATTTTGTTTGACTGATTCTTGATGTCTCATAGAGTCATTAGCTTCCCCTTTCCCAATTCTAATTTTTAACAAATTATTTTCTTTAGTGAACTTTTATACTCTTTTTCTGTTTGGCCAATTCTACTTTCTAAGGAGTCTTTTCTTCATTGTACTTTTTCCCATTTTTGTCAATTGTATTTTTTTTGAGGTGTGGCAAAATTTGCTGGTTTTCATAGGGCAAGATATGGCTAAGACGGGAAGTTCTAAATGGAAGTTGAACTGTGGCAAGACAGATAATCTTACTTAAGGGATGATGGAGAAGGGAGACAGGCTCCATTTTTCAGTAGATCATTCCTTTTGTGTGTCCCCTGGGCTTCTTGATCTTCTCGAAGTTCTTCAGGATGATATCATATAATAAAGCATAAGTATTTTGGATCTCCATGACCATCTGTCTTGTCTCTCCATACTGTGTTTAATCCAATTCATGAACCAGCTGTAGGTAGTTACCCACATGTGGTTGCTTTGCTGCTTTAGCCTCTGCATCACCCCTTTCAGAGAAGTACTTTGAGATCTGGGTTTGGAAGCCATCTAGCTTAGTACTGAGTGTAGTCATCAGCTCAGATGGACTTCTGGACTGCTACTCCAAAGTTGTTTGCATCCTCAATTTGGGCACCTGTAGCTGCAGCCACATGGAAACCATGTGAAGCTGTTCTTTCACGTCTTTGATTTCAGGCTTCAGTCTCCCCAAAAGAGGCATAGTCTTCTCATTGCAGCTTACAGGCCCACAAGGAGGATCTTTATCTTCGTCTTCCTCTTTTTTCTTTCCATCTTTCTCCTCCTTTTCTTCTTGTTTCTAACATTCTTCCTTCTCTTTTTCTTTGGCTGGGTCATGGGTGGGGATGTCCAGGGGGGCCTTGAGGAGACTCAAATCGGTTTCATTCAGAGATGGGTCCCTCAAGAACTCATACAGTTCTGAAACCTTCACCAGGAAATGGGTTCCAAGTAGAATCTCTGCCTGAGCACAAAACTCCTTTCTGAACAAATCTACCTTGGCTTGGGCTTTGGCTCTGACACTGAAGGTGGCTGTGGCAAGGGAGTTAAGGGGTCAGACCGAGCAGTGAGATAGGAGCAAGGGGGAAGTTATTAATTGTATTTTTAAAGGAATTGTTCAATTTTTCTTCTACAAATCTAATTTGACTTTTAAAATTCTTCTTGAGCTCTTCCAAGAAAGAATTTTGGACTTGAAACTAGTTCATATTCCCCTTTGTGGTTTCAGATGTGACTGTATTGGCAGTGCTGTTTGTAGCACAAATGCAATCTTCACAGCACCTATGACTGCCATGAATATGCCAGCACAATTCTGAATTGTGAAATACAATAATTTCTCCACATGGAAGACAGAACCAAAACATCTATTCAGACACCAGAAAGCCAAATCCATTGTAGGAACAAAGAAATCTATACCCAATAACAATGCAGAGGTCAATAACATCTCCAAGTCTTCCCTCAGTTAGGTTTCCCACAAATCAGCTCCCCTAAATCACAAATAGATTCCCTTAAGGAAATTCACAAGTAAGTTCTCTCACTATGCTAACCTGCTTTTCTCTCTCTTCCTCAGTTTTGACTGCTGTGACCAAATTTTGTCTCAGATGTGTTCTAGCTCCCTCTCTTCCTGTTTCATCCTTCTTTTCCACTGCTTCCTGTTCCATGTGACTTGACCCATGTGACTCAGGCTTCCATGTGATTTAAGTAGGTCATGTGGACCTATTAATGAATGAGAAAGATTTTCCCACTAAAAAGCAAAAATACATTAACAATAAACAAAAAATATATTTACAATACACTGTTCTCTTCTGAATTTGTGTTTTGATCTTCCTTATCATCATGGTAAGAATCTATGATCTTTGCTTTCTGTGTTGCTTTTAGCTCATGGTATTTTTCTTTCTCCTGACTTTTAAAGTTGATCTGTGCTTCTGGGGGAACTGTCCCATACTTCTGGTGCTGGAGACTAGGTTCTGGCAGCTGGAGGCTATAGAAGCTATAACTTAACTGGTGTTTAGCTGGAACTTGTGGTGGTGGCTGGTGTGTGTTAATACAAGGTTGGATTTTACTGTGTTTCCCTGTTACACAGAGCCTCATGGGGGAAGGGGTGGGAGTGGGGGTTGTCTGGTCTCTGGAGGTTGCCTCCTTACTTGGGGCTGTGCTGGAGCATGAATAGGCTCAGCTCCTGGTGGACACCCACCTGCTGCACAAGTGGTGGTTCTCCATGCTGGTATATGCTGAACACCTTGGATGTGCGAAGGCACACAGGGGTCCTGGTGTTGGTGCTTGCCTGCTCCACCACACTGGGGCTCAGTATCTCCCACTGGTCTTGCTGCTGGCTTGCTGAAACACCTCCTGTTCCCTTAAGCTACAGCAAGAGGGAGCTTTTCCATTAATCCCCCTAGCCTCATGAGCTAAAAACCTGCTGCATCTTGCTTTCAACTTGCTTCACTGTTCCAGGATTTTTCCTGGGGTGGCATTTTCTGGGTTTTTTAAGGTTGGTAAAGAAGAGTGAGAGTGACTTACTGCTTACTCTGTCATCTTTACTCCTGGAAGTAACTTATGTTCTTATACTTAATTTTTGTCTCTGTACACTACGCAACAGATACATCATCTAACACATAGATAGTTCTTATATGACTGATGGATTGACTTAAATTGAATAAAAAGTGAAACTTTGTAATGAAACTAGCTGATCATATGTCTTTATATAAGAATGTTGAGGCTAAGCTTGTAGGCAAGGATATCTGTAATTTCTATTTTATTTTTCCTCATCATCATTCCCCTCACCCCTTTGTGTGGATTAGGCTACTTCTTTCCTTGGAGAGTTTCTTTTTTCTTCTAGCAAATTTCTTAACTCTTCTCTTTTGGAGAAGTAGTTTTCCCTTCAATACAGGCACATGTCATTGCGGATACCTCATTTAGTGCCTATCCAACAACTTAATTGCACAGCCACTATTGCTGCTTCAAGGTTAGAGGGACCTTGGTGAAATATACTCTCTGCCCATGGAAATTTTAAGAAGTTAAGCAAAAGCTTCTATTTTTTTTTTTTTTTTGTTCTCAAGCTTCTTACTGGATCCCATTCTAGTGGCTCAAAAATGTTTAAAGTATATGTAAAATGTTGCAGAGGTAAAATCAACAGATCTTGGCAATAGATTGGATGGGTGGGGGTGGGAGAAGATGAGATATTTTGAGAAGTATAGGAAAACTCTTAGATTGTGAACCTGAGAGACTGGGAAGATGTTTTGCTATGTTCATTAAGAGAAAAGTAGGGTGGGGAGAGTTTAGTGGGAAAGATGATGATTTCTTTTTTTGGATATGTTTAGTTTAAGAATTCTATTGGATAACTTTTTGGAGATATTAGATTGGAGCTCACAAGAGAGATTAGGGCAGAATATGTAGATTTGTGATCAACATAGAGGTAGTAATTAAATCCTTAACAGCTGATAAAACCAAGTGAAGCAGTATAAAGAGAGAATAGAAGAGGGTGCATGACAGAACCCTGAGGGAAACCTATGACTGCAGGGCATGATATGGATGAGAATCCAATAAAAGAGATTGTGAAGGGACAGATAGGTAGGAAGAGAACTAGAAGAGAGTGGTGTCATGAAAATCTAGAGAGATGAGACTATAAAGGAGAAGAGGGTGCTGAACAGCATCAAAGGTTTTATATATATGTATATATATGTATGTATATGTACAGTTGTATATGTATGTATATGCATGTGTACATATGCACACATGCATATATGTATGCATGTATATATGTACATGATAATTTCTATATATTATATATACATATATACACATAATTATTTATCTATACCTACATTGAAAAAGATGTAGTTGGCAGCTGGGTTGCACAGTGCAAAGAGTGCTGGAGTGAGGAAAATCTGAATTCAAATCTAACCTCAGACTTTCTAAAAATGTGACCTTGGATAAGTCACTTAACCTCTGTTTTTCTCAGTTTCCTCATCTGTAAAATGGAAACATAACTATCACCATGTCCACTGATGTTATGATGATAAAATAAAATAGAATTCATAAAGAGCTTTCCAAACATGAAAGAACTTCATAAGTGCTAGTTATTGCTACCATTATTATACATATACACACATGGATACATATATAACTGTACATAATTCAAAATTTATTTAAGCTTTTTAAATTTTAACTAAATCAGGGGGCAGAGCCAAGATGGTGGAGTAGAAAGACACACATACGCAGGGACTCCCCACACAACCCATAAAATACCTGTAGAGAGGGACTCTCAACAAATTCTGGAGCAGTAGAAGTGGAGAACAACTGAGTGAAGGAGATTTCCAGCCCAGGGTGACCTGAAAGGCCCATGGGAAATGTTGGTTACACCTGATGCAGAGTGGAGCGCAACCCAAATTTGTCTGCGCAACGCACGGCTCAGAAACAGCCCTGGGGGTGGAATCTCCAGTCTTGGAATCCCCAGTCCCAGGAGCAGCAGGTCCTCAGATCCCTCAACTCACAGGCACCAAAGGTCAGTGATGAATTTTTTTCAGCTGTGCAGGAAGAGAGAAAGGCCTTCCCATAACTCCTGCCTTAGGCAGCGGCATCAGAGGCCACATCAGGCAGGTGGCAGCGGATCTCACAGTAGCCCCTACCACAGCCCTCATACATCATTGGTTCATAAAACCCCTGGGAGCACTGAGGAACTGAGTCTTGCCTGGGCCCTGTATGGAGGCCCTGGGGGAGTTGGTCTTTGTCTCACACTGAATGGCATCCCTGCCCATCCAGCTTATCTGAAAATCAGCCCCCAGTGCTGACTTGGGGGAACTGGAGGCCAGGTGGCTGTGGAGAGGTAATTGCTAAGATTCTGGACATAAAAATCTCTCCCTGCTTCCAGATCAGTGGACACAATGGATTGTGCCACCTTGGAAGAGCTGAGATATTACAGATTCCCAGAGTATACTCCACTCTTGACAAAGGACCCAAAAGTCAAGTAACTGCTTGGGAAAAAGCCCAAAAAAGGGAAAAAAAAATAAGACTATAGAAGGTTACTTCCTTGGTGAACAGATATCTTCTCCCATCCTTTCAGATGAGGAAGAACAATGCTTACCATCAGGAAAAGACATAAATTCAAGGCTTCTGTATCCCAAACATCTAAAATAAATATTCACAGGTCTCAGGCCATTGAAGAGCTCAAAAAGGATTTTGAAAATCAAATAAGAGAGGTGGAGGAAAAACTGGGAAGAAAAATGAGAGAGATGCAAGAAAAGCATGAAAAGTGGGTCAACACTTTGCTAAAGGAGACCCAAAAAATGCTGAAGAAAATAACACCTTGAAAAATAGGCTAACTCAATTGGTAGAAGAGGTTCAAAAAGTCAATGAGAAGAAGAATGCTTTCAAAAGCAGAATTAGTCAAATGGAAAAGGTTCAAAAGCTCACTGAAGAAAATAGTTCTTTCAAAACTAGAAAGGAATAGAGGGAGGCTAATGACTTTATGAGAAATCAAGAAATCACAAAACAAAACCAAAAGAATGACAAAATGGAAGAGAATGTGAAATATCTCATTGGAAAAACAACTGACCTGGAAAATAGATCCAGGAGAGATAACTTAAAAATTATGAGACTACCTGAAAGCTATGATCCAAAAAAGAACCTAGGCATCATTTTTCATGATATGATCAAGGAAAACTGCCCTGATATTCTAGAAACAGGGGGCAAAATAAATATTGAAAGAATCTACTGATCACCTCCCGAAAGAAATCCAAAAAGAGAAATTCCTAGGAACATTGTGGCCAAATTCCAGAGTTCCCAGGTCAAGGAGAAAATATTGCAAGCAACTAGAAAGAAACAATTCAAGTACTGTGGAAATACAATCAGGATAACACAAGATCTAGCAGCTTCTACATTAAGGGATCTAAGGGCATGGAATATTATATTCCAGAAGTCAAAGGAACTAGGACTAAAACCAAGAATCACCTACTCAGCAAAACTGAGTATAATACTTCAGGGGAAATTTTAATTAAATCCAAAGATTGGTATGCAAGTAAGTCAAATCCTCAACTCCCACTAGATGTTTCTAAAAGAAGCACATGATTGTTGCTTCATATCTTTACATATAGACAACTATCTTACAATATTAATTGTTTAGGTAATAGGTTTTAGTGTTTTGGTTACTCAGATGTCATTTCTTAAAAAAAAATCTTTCTCTTCCATTTTACAAGAAGTTAATAGTAAGGCCCTATTACATTTCTAACCCTTAGCAGACCTTCCTCTGTCCCTTTCCCTAAATTTAGTTCCCATATGACTGAAGAAAAGAAAAACACTTTCTACCAGTTATTTGCCATAATCAAAAGCATAGACTATTTTTTTCTAACTAGAAAGCTAGGACATGCAAAATGAGTTCATGGCAGAGTGGCAATAGGAAAAAATACACTTGCTAAACAGTTTTCTGTCTGAGTATCTCAATTCCTTATCTTTTCTTTTTAAAAGAATCCAACCTTCTAAAATAGATAATGGGTTCAAATTAAGTCAGTGATTATTGTTGTGTAGTCATTTTAGTTACATCTGAATCTTTGGGACTCCATTTGAGGTTTTAGCAAAGACAGTGGAATGGTTTGCCATATTCTTCTTCAGCTCATTTTGCATAGGAAGAACTAATGAAAACAGGGTTAAGGTACTTGTCCAGGAAGATGAGTCATCCTGAATTCAGGTCTGGCCCTCTATCCACTGTACCACCTAGTTGTCCTTCATTTCATTTCACTAAAAACTAAAAATTTGAAGACAATGACTGGAAAGACAAACCATTTTTTTTTGCCATATTACTTCAAACAAATGAGTATCATATCCTTTGTAAAAATCATCACCATGCCATCTCTTCAAGTTGCATTCAAATATACATTATTTTATTGAATTGTAGTTATTAAAAAATTCTGGGATCTTTGTTCAAAAGTTTCCTTTCAGTTAAGAATTATTGCTGCATGCAAATCTGTATTTATCTTTATAGGAATATTACAAATCTATACCCACAATAGCATGTGAGCAAAATGCTCACTTTGTTAAGGTTTGTTCTTATTCCAAATTTTATTCGTATGGGTCAACTGTTGCAAAATTTCTTTTTGGAAGGCATAGATTAGAAAAATATAGTAGCAGAAAGAGAAGTCTTGAAAGTTTGCACCTGAAAAATCTAATATAGTCAAAATGAGGTGGACTTTTAGATCAGTGGAATATTTTATTAGCATATAAAATTTTCTCTGCAATTTCAATTGAGCAACAAATGTAGTTTAGTCAATGCCCTGGAGGTTTCTTTCTTTGAAAAGAGAGCCTTCATATTAAAACACACATTTTGTGTTTCATTCAAGGACTCCAAATTAGTCCTGTTAATCTATTACTTGACCTTGCAAAGATTACTTTAATATAAGGAAAGAAAATATGGAAAAACAAATAAACCAGTAACTGACCTTGGTGGTAAGCAAAGTAGACAATTCATTTAAATAACAAATGAACTTCAAATTAAAAACAAAAGGTAAGTTATATGTGATTATTAAGCACCAAAAGCTTTCTCATACCTAAACACATATTAATAGCAAACTTCTGCAGAAGACATGAAGCTGGGATGAAGAGCTAAGATACTGAATGATAGTGTGTATGTGTGTGTGTATGTATCTGTTGTCATTATGACAGACTAGAGTACTGGGCTGATTTGAATGATATGCAATTTAATAAGGTCAACTATAAATTCTTACATTAAGCTAAAAAAAATCAATAGAAGATAGGAGAAACATGTCTAAACACCAATTCTACTAAAAATAGAAATTTTAGTAGGTTGTATGCTGATTATGAGTCAGAAATAGGACAGGAAATCTGAGAAAGATAATGCAGTCTTAGGAAGCATTAAAAAAAGACAAATATTTGATTTTATTTTTTAATTAATTAATTTTTTAAAAAATTAATTTATTTATTTTTAATTTTTTAGTGTTCTACAATCACATCCTTAAAATTAAGATTTTATCCCCCCGTCTCCATCCCCACCTTTCCCCCACTACCTCCTCCCTCCCCACAACAGCGTACAATTCTGTATAGGTTCTACATATACTTTCCTATTGAGTACATTTTCACAATAGTCATGCTATGTAGTTGAACTAAAATAAATGGAAGAAATCATAACAAATCAAAACATAATACACTATGATAAATGCTGGAGAGGATGTGGGAGAGTTGGAACACTAATTCATTGTTGGTGGAGTTGTGAGCTCATCCAACCATTCTGGAGAATAGTTTGGAACTATGCCCAAAGGGCTACAAAAGTGTGAATACCCTTTGACCCAGTAATATCACTACTAGGACTGTATCCCCAAGAGATCATAAAAATGGGAAAGGGTCATACATGTACAAAAATACTTATAGCAGTACTCTTTGTGGTTGCCCAAAACTGGAAATCAAGGGGATGCCCACCAATTGAGGAATGGCTGAATAAATTATGGTATATGAATGTAATTGAGTACTATTGTACCATAAGAAATGATGAACAAGAAGACTTCAGGGAGGCCTGGAGGGACTTATATGATCT
>JAQQSK010008975.1:0-13279 GCA_028658325.1 Potorous gilbertii
AAATGCACACTCATTTTGGTATGAAAACCTACCTTCCAATACAGGAAAGTGGGGGAGAAAGAGATAAGCAGGGTTGGGGGAATGATGGAAGGGAGGGCAATGGGAGGAGGAAGCAATTTGAAGTCAACACTCTTGGGGAGGGACAGGATCAAATGAGAGAACGGCAACAATGGGGGGCAGGATAGGATGGAGGGAAATATAGCTAGTCTTACACAACATTGCTATTATGGAAATCACTTGCAAAACTACACAGATATGGCCTATATTGAATTTCCTGCCTTCCCAAAGGGAATGGGTGGGGAGGGAGGGATGGGGAGAAGTTGGAACTCAAAGTTTTAGGAACAACTGTCGAGTATTGTTCTTGCTTCTAGGAAATAAGAAATACAGGTAATGGGGAATAGAAATTTATCTGGCCCTACAGGACAAAAGAGAAGATGGGGTAAGGGAAGGGAGAAATGAAAGAAGCGAGGGCAGATAGGTGATATGGGAAATTAGAATGCTTAGTGTCCTGGGGTGGGGGGAGGGGGTCAAGTGGGGAGAAAATTTTGGAACCCAAAATTTTGTGAAAATGTATGTAAAAAGTTAAATAAACAAATTTATATTAAAATAAAAATAAAAATGAAATAAATCTTCTGCAAAGAGGACATTATTTTGTCCTTCAATAGAGTATTCCACTTTGGGACAGCCCAAATAATTAAGATATGATCACTTATAACACAATAAAATCTATCCTTCTACAAGTTTCTCCCATTGTTTGTAGTTCTGCTCTCTGTTGACTGTTTGGTCAACTAAAAATAATTTATTAAGCACGTACTTCATTTAGGGCACTGTACTAGCTGCAGAGTATAATGAATGGAAAGAATATGTCCCATTTCAAAATTTAAAATTATCACCAGTATGTGTTTGAAATGGTGTGTAGTAGACACTAATTCAAAAGCATTCAAATAGTTAATTATTTATAGGGCCATAGAAACACAAATGCTGAAGATTACTATTGTTCACTTCTCAGTCATGTTCAAATTTTCAACTTTTGGTATTTTCTTGGCAGAGAAACTGGAAGGTTTTTTTTTCCATTTCCTTCTCCAGGTCATTTTGTAGATGAGGAAACTGAGGCAAACAAGATTAAGTGACTTGCCCAGGGTCATAGTGAGTGTCCAAGACCAGATGTGACTCAGTCTTCCTGACTGGCACTCTATTCCATCCACTGTACCACTTAGCTACCCTCAAAGATACACAATCTGAAACATGTAGCCAGAAGTTTATAATTTCATTATGAGGTACATTATGAGGACCTTAAAGAGTCAGGCAGTTGTGAAATGAGATTATTTAATGGACAAAATGCTGGACTTGAGACTAGGATGACCTGAATTCAGATAAGAACTGTCACACTTACTAGTAACCTATGTGATCAAGTCATTTAAAATCTTTTGATCTCAGTTTCTTTATCTGTAAAATGAAAGGTCAGACACAATACTCTCTAAGGTCTCCTTAACTCTAAATCTATCATTCTATGATGCTATAATCTATGAATGAAAGAAAAAAGAATGGCACTGTCAGGATATGTCACAACCCCCAAAATAAGAAAGGAAGAAGTCCTCCAGTCCAGTGAGAAGATTCATTTATGGGAGAAAAGGAGAAAATAATTTGCAGGATGAGAAGACATATATGATCTTGTAATTTGCATCAATGGAAGTAATACTGAAGGAATCATTCTGAGGAAATGTCACAGCCTTTACAGGGAAAGAATTTTAGCTGACTTCAAATATTTGAATGATTGTCAAGTTCAAAGGTTAGACTTGTTCTGATTGACCCCAGAACACAGAACTGGGAGCAATGGATGGTTTTCCTCATGAGGGAAGGAGTTGTCTATCACTGGATATCCATAAGAAAAGATCAGATGACCATTTGTGTTGGTTGTGATGGGACCGTTTTTCACATATGGATTGGACTATATAGCCCCTGATGTCCTTTGAGTTCCCAGATACTATTATTGTATGCATCACAGTATTTGAAAATATGAGTGTCAAGTCCTATTACTAACTCGTCATTTTAACTACACAAGTATTACAAATATCAATCACAGTAAAGCAAACATAGAATCATTGCAACCAGTCAACAATATACAATATAATCAGTCACCACCCGCAATCACCACAACCTACTAAATAGCCAGCCCGTCACAGTAAGCTACAATACCCCATCACCATAACACACCAGCCTCATACCACCATGGCTATCAGAAATCATAACAAAAGAAATCATCAGTTGACAGGTAACAGTAGGATAAATATGCTTTTGCTCAATCCCCCAACTCTCCATGACTGGATGAAGTATAAGGAGGAGGGAGGAGGAGAGAAACTAATCTCAAAAGCAGATCATGCTATGGGAATATATCATGTACTTTGAATTTGGGAATTGTTGTTTTTGTTTGTTTGTTTGTTTTTTTAATCATGTCAACTCTCCATGATCCCATTTGGGGATTTTCTTGGCAAAGATACTGGCATCATATGCCATTTCCTTCTCCAACTCATTGTATACATGAGAAACTGATGCAAACAGGATAAAGTGACTTGCTCAGGTTCACATAGCTAGTAAGTGTCTGAGACTGGATTTGAACTCATGAAGATGAGTCTTCCTGACTCCAAACCCAGTGCCCCACCAAGTTGCCTGAGTTGCCCTGTCAAGTTTAGGAACAGAAGAATCTAAAGGAATACATGACTGGAAGAAGGGCCATGTCTTCTACTTCTTCATGTCCTACCCATATTAACATTCACAATAAATGTTCAAGAAATGTTTGTTAAATTAATATGGAAGAGGTTAGAGTAATTCTCCATTTCCTCAGGGGGCTGACATAGGAGCGGTGGGGGGAACATAAGTGGAAGTAGATTCAGGTCAAGTAGAGGGAAGAACTTTCTAAAAATCAGAACCAACCAAGAGTGAAATGGGCAGCTACCAATTGAAGTTATGTGTTCAGGCAGAGGCCAATGACCACTTGTTATGGAGCCTTCAGAGAAGAATTCTGGAGTTCTGGAGTCTGGAGTCTGGAGTCTGGAGTTAAACTAGATGACCTCAAAGTTGTCTTCTACATCCCAAATTTTATTACTCAGACTGTTGCTGATAAATGTAAAGAAACTTCCAGGCACAGGGGTCAAATTCTTTAGCCTTGCTATGACTATGACCTTTGTACCCAGGTAAAAATAGGGCCCTTACTTTTATAGTCATAGGATTTAAAAATAGCTCCTATGCCTTGACAGTGTCAGTGGGGTCCATATCAAAAATGTTAATAGAGTGGGTATCTGAAGCTTACTCATTTTCTTGAAAAAATGCAACATTGCCTTCTTCATATGAATCTCTATCTAACCAAATTGTCTTTGCTCTCAGGACTTTTAGATCCAACCTCTGATTAGTAGGTTTCCCCTGTTGACAAAGGAAAATATTATATATCTGGATAAATTGATTAAAAATTTGCAAAATTTCTTCAGTTTTGAAGTAATTCTGATGCTATTTGTGAGTTTATCAGTATTCCTATAGCCTCTTCCTGACTTTTCCGTTCAGGACTAAAGATGACCCATTCCACACTGATTGTTTTAAAATCACTTCTTTGGATATTAGTTTAACATGCTGATGATTTTTCCTGCTTTATTTTTAAGAAATTTGAAGAATTTCTAAGAAATTATTAAAGAAATATGAAGTTGAAGAGGCTTAGAATTATAGATCTCCTAGGGACCACATATGTGATTTCATTGGTAGAAGAACTGTAGGTAATAAATTTTTCACTATCAATGTGTCTTGAATCCTTCATAGCAATTTAAATTTTTAGAGAGTTGCTTAGACTATTGAAAGATTAAGTGACTAGCTTAGAGTCCTACAGTTAATGTGTATTAGAGATAGGACTTGAGGCTGGGTCTTCCTGGTTTTGCGAATGGCTTTCTGCCTGCTATGCCATGCTGCCTCTATGATTATTAATGGCCTAATAATTTATTGAATAAATTATTTTGCATTCCACTCTAGTCTTTAAATGTTAGAATGTTTGGGGATCCTTTTATTTGCCAGATGAGGGTGGGGAGAAATGGAGAGTTGTGTGTCTACTGAACCTCTATGTTACAATAAAATGTAGTCCATTGACTTTCCCAGCAATTCAAGCAACTTGGATTTTTTATCCAGAAGTTGACTCAAGTTGAGCTTTACTCTGCTGAACATTCTCCAGTTTTCTGATTAAAGTTAAAGGCTACAGCTCTTTCAGACTGAAACCTGAGTTTCCCACAGTTTGAAAAGACCATCCTCATGGGGAAAGATTCACCAGTAAATGATGTGTGCTGTCAGACATTGGTCCCAGTCATTGTGCTAAGTTAATTCTGTGACATCCATTGTTTGGCAAGTTGAAGTGCAATCCAAAGAGTTGACTGCTATGCTAGTCACATACCAGCCATTCCTAGTTCCTTCATCTTCATAGTTTCATAGCGATTTTTGTGAAAACATGGACACAATGCAGAGTATCCAAAGATCAGGAACCAGGAGACATATTTTTTAGTCCTTGTTCAGTCACTGATTGACCTTGGGATATTCACTTGTCTCTCAGCCTTGACTTGGACACACTGGATTAAAATATAGTATCACCAAGGCAATATTCACAGCACTAGTGGTGGGACTAAGAATTTGCCGGCATAGTACTCAGTCACAAAATATAAAAGACTCTCCATATAGAAGACAGAAGAAAAACATTTATTCAGACACCAGAAAGCCAAATCCAAGAACCAGAAAGCCAAATCTGTCATAATGACCAAGAAGTCAATACACATTAGCACTGCTATGGGCAAAGGTATTCCCAAGTCTCCCTCACCCTACCTTCACACAAGCAAACACTCAGGAGCCTTGCTGTGCCAGCTGACCTGCATCCTTTTTCCTCTGCCCTGACCACTTTTACCAAATTCCTCCATTCTACCTGTTTCACCTGTTCAGCAAGCTCCTCCTACCACATGCAATGCAGGCTTCCAGGTGATTTAAGCAAGTCATATGGGCCTATTAATGAACAAGAAAGATCTTTCCATTTAAATTGCTGGTACAAATATCTACAAGCTCATAGTATCTAATTATTGAAAGGGAATTCACAGGTGATCTAGAACAACTTCTATTTAAACACTAAGTCCTTTTTTTATACTTTTCTTTGTTGCTTTGTTTTGGTCAGGCAGTCTTCCAATTTCTGCTTCTGAAGACTTCCAGGGATGGGGAACTAATGATCTCAGGAGGGAGAGAATTCTAATTGTGGATAGTTCCACTGGTTAACCTCTTCTGTCCCACTTTATTTTGAATTGAAACTTTTTGTCCTATAACTTCTACCACTGTGTTCTAAAATTATTCCGTAGGCACAGAAAGTATTTTTCACTCTTCTGTGTGGCAACCCTTCAAATATGTGAAAACAACCATCATGGTCACTTTCAGTTGCTTCTTCTCTGGGCTAATAATATAATATCTTTAAACTGATCCTTGTAATTAATTATCTTTAGTCCCCTCATCATTCTTATGAATCTCTTCCATAGGGATACTCCAGTTTATCAATATGCCTCCTTATAAAATGCATACTGTTCAATAACTTTATGTTTCTGTAACAATTCTGTCAGGCAGATAACTGAATTGAAATGAATTTACTGGAGTTTGTATTCCATGTATACAATCATTTGTCCCATTTCTAAAGAAGCTTTAACAGATCTTCAGAGGTCGTTAAAATCAGCATCCAGTTTATCAATAAATAGAAAAGTTAGCTATCATTGTCATAATTTTCTGCACTCATCCTCTCACCTCTTCAATGCATTTAATCTTCTCCTTACCCTTTGGCTCATGTTCTCTCTCTCCCTCCTTTCCCTAGTCTCTATGATATCTCTTGCTAAAGTTAGTTTAGTTTTTATGAACCTGTGCCTGAAAGTAGATTTCCCCCTACTCACCCGAGATTAGATTTGGTTTTAAAAATCAAATATGATCTTCCATGTGAAGATTTTTCTCAGCTCCCTATGAGATTAATTGATAGAAGTTATAGGAATTTTGGTTCAATAGAGGATGAACCTATCAATATTTATCATGGGAAATAGTACCTGATAAGTAAATGAGTTATCTACCACCAGGCTGGATGATTGATTGTGAAGTAGATTATTGCTGAGGACAGAGGTTGGAATAGTTGACTAAGAAGATCTGATTCAATTTTAAATTTCTATGAAATTATGTTTTCTTGGGAAATATGGGAAGGGACCTGTTTCTATTCCTTTACAATGGTCAAGGACTTGTCACCTATTCAATGAAAGAAGGATTACCTGCCTTAAATCCTTCATGGCCATTTTGCTCATCAGAGGTTTAGGCAACTTTTCATAAGTGTTGGGAATTTGGTTATTTTCAAATTATAATTAGATTTTACCTTTGTCTTTGTACCTTAACATACTAGATCATTCACTTCTTAAGTTGATACAAGGGATAAACGTGCTTTTAAATCCAACAAACCAGACAGAAAAATCTTAGCTGGAGAGCAAGTTCATAGCCTGGGGACAAATTCTAAGGAATCAGTGCCTCATTTGTACTACAAATGGTGAACAAGTGACAGTGAGAGTGCACACAGAGAAAAGTGTATTCAAAATGATGGAGATGACTAGGTAGGCATGCCGGGCTAATATAAAACTGATCACTTCAGTCTGAATAGAAGAAAACTGAAAGAAATATGATATAATCATGAACTTGGAAAGAACATCATAGGTCATACAGTTCAACCCCTCTCAATATCATAAATCCTGTCTACATGAAAATAAGCTCTGACATTTATATACCACTTTAATGTTCTCAAAGTGCTTTACAGATATTAAATCCATTCAATTCAATAAACATTTATTAAGAGTCAGCTATGTACCAGGTACTGTGCTAAATTTCTAGATAAGAAGGAGATAGTCTCTGCACTTGAGGAGTTTACAGTCTAGTAGAGGAAGACAACACACATTGTGGTGGAATTGAAACCAAGTCAAGTTACTAATGGAAAGTGGAAATTATTTCATTTGAGATTTCCAACAGCCTTTTGAAATTTTATTCCCCTGTTCCAGAAGGATAAATTGAGGCTCAGAAAAGTTAAGTCACCAAGGTTACTCAGACACCAAGGCAACAAAAATTTAGTAATTACTATGTGACAGGTATCATACTAAGTATGGAGGCCAAACATATGAGAGATAAAAAAGACAGTCTTTACCCTCAAGGAACATATATTCTAATGAGAGAAGATAACATATCAACCAAAAGAAGCTAAAAATGTGCTTTCTGTTACGGGAGGGGAATGAAGTAACAGCTACAGGTGCATGAAGTTGAAGCACGGGAAGTAAGAAGCAGATGGAAGAAGAAATTGAAGGTAAGGAAGTCCTTCTGGGCCCCTCCTCAAAATGGCAGCCCTGGGAGTCATTCAATAGTATGAGAATGGGCCTGTCATAGTGTAATGCTAATAGAGTAGGAGGATCTTCCCTTCCCATTAATAGGCTTAACACATGGAGCCTGAGGTCACATAGAGCCTGTGGTCACATGGAGCATGGGCTACATGGTCCTCAGACTGGGAAAAGCTTGCCCAACGAGAAAAGAGAGAGAGATCAGGAAGAAGAAGAGAGAGAAGAGAGCTGTGAGTGGGCAGAGGGAGGAATTTGTCTCAGGTAACTTGTTTTTGTGGGGAAGCCTGACAGAAAGAAGGTTTAAGATGCTGGCACTCCCTGGATTAGTAATAAGTACCCTGTTTAATCATACCTCCAGGTATTCTTATGGTGTCCCAAACAAATATTTTCATGTTGCCTTTGAGGAAGAGAGTTTATTATATTTTGCAAATTTACCCTGGAAATATGCATGCATATTCATAGCGGATACTATGGGTATTGCATTGGTGTTACACATGGTAGAGAAATGTTCTAGGGCAAAAAGGTTTCATGAGAGAATGAATCTACCATGGTGTGTTAGGACTAATACCTATCAATGTTTCTTATCACATAAACAAAAAAGCCCATGCCTCCCCTGCTTGCCAGGTGCATTTCCATATGTAACCAGAAGGGTGGGTAATGAACAATTCCAGAGAAACTGGTGCTAGGGGAAAGTATTTATTTTTATTAAATGTTCAATGCCTCCTTTCACTCTAACACCAGGTTCAACTAAGTGAGTGCAGCTATTAGGGCAGCCTGTGACTAAGAATGAGGAGTTCACAGGCAGTGAGGGAAGTTGTAGGGTGAGTGAGCAGATGAAGCACGGTGGTAAAATTCACCTAGTTAATGTCACAAGTGGGATATGACTTTAGCCTTTCCTGTCTTCAGATCAATCACTCCATCTACTGTCATATTGATTTACATTCTGAGTAAGTGATTATCATTTAACCCTGTTGAAATCTGTTGAACACCCTCCATGACAACAGAATCACTACCTCATAAGATCCTGTAAGTTTTCCAGCAATTCACATAATATTTGTTCTAGTGGCTAACCTGACTAGATGACCATGGTAACCAAGACAGGCCTTGCCAAGAAACAACTCAGGAGATAAAATTATTCCTATTTGAAAGTGACATCACATTTGACATAGGAAACACCAGAGAGTCAAAAAAGCAGAATATAAATAAACCTACAAAAATTATGTCTCTTTATAGCATTACACAAAATCAAAAGAAAAAAATGCTTATACCTGCTTCTTCTACTTCTCTCATTCACATCTCAATTTATTGTAATTTGGCTTTTGACCTCACAATTCAGTTGAATTTCCTTTTCCCAAAAATGCTGCTGATCTTTATTTCCAAATCTGATAATGTATTGTTAGTCTGATCTTTCTTAGCTTATCTGCAGCATTTGATACTATGGTTAACTGCCCTCCAGGTAGTTTTGTCTCTCTTGATTTATCATTTACCTATCAGAGCATTCTTCATTCTTCATACTTAACTCTTCATCCATATCATGGATCTTAAATGTGGGCATTCCACAGCATTGGTCCTAGGTTTTCTTTTCCTCTCCCTTTATAAATTCTTACTTAGTCATCCCTATAGAAATGGATCACTCCCCAATCTATACAACTTTTTCCTTTTTTTCCTCTGAGTTGTAGTCCCAGATGACCAGTTGCCTATTGGATATTTCAAATTGGATACCCTGGAGACCTCTTAAACTCAGCATGTCTAAAACTGAGTTCCTTATCTTTTTTATTTTCCCCAAAACCCTAATCTCTTCCAAATTTCTTATTACTATTGAAGGCACCACAATCCTTCCAGTGTCCCAGGTTCCTTATCTAAGGTAGCATTAAACTCAGCTCTTCATTTTCCCTTACTCTCCATATCCAATCAGTTTCCAAATAGTGATCTTTTGAACTTCTCATATCTAACTTCTATTCCTATACCTACCATCTCAGTTTCCTCATTTGTAAAAAAAATAACCTAGAGAAGGAAATGGCAAATCACCCCAGTATCTTTGCCAAGAAAACCCCAAATGGAGGCATGAAGTGTTGAACATGACTGAACTGACAGAACTACAACAACAAAAACATGAATATAGATATATAAGGAATTAACAGAAATATATGATAAAGAAAAATTCCTCATTGTATAACTGATCAAAGAATATAACTAATTCACAAAAGATCATCAGTGATTTTGAATTGTTTTTCAGGTGGTTGTTGATAGTTTTCATTTCTTCATATTCTTCAATTATATATTCATTTTTGAGGAAAAAGCTTTTAACTGTAAAATCATATGTTAGTTCCTTATAGATGTTACATTCCAGATTTTTATCAGAGATGAAAAAGTTTGTATTTCCCCCCACTCATATATTTTATTCTTATTTTGGCTGTATATTTTAAGTTGACAATATTTTTTTTGGTTTGCAATTTCCTCTAAAACACAATTTGCTTAAGAATCTTTTCCATCTCTCTCCAATTGTCAAAGGTACAACCTATCAGTCTGTTTTAGTTTATTTATAGTGTGATTATAATTTTTTTTTAATGTCTGGTGCACAATGGTATTCCATACCACTTTTTACATCACACAAGCTGTGTGACTTTGGGAAAGTCACTTAATTGCTGTCTACCTCATTTTTTTCAGCAGTTAAAATGGGAGCAATAATAGCATGTTCCTCCCAAAGTGATTGTGAATTAACATATGCTAACTAATTAACGTTGTGTCCTAGCACATAGTAGGTAATATATAAATATTAGCTGTCATCATCATCATTATCATCACCAAGTCAAGTTACTATCTCCTTTCCCCCATAGCTTCATTGAATAATGAATTTCTTTCCCAGAAAAGACCTGTCAAAGATTAGACTGCTATGTATTTACTTCTAAATATTTTTCTAAATTTTATCTATTCCACGCATGTACTTCTCTAATTTTATTTAGTACCAGATAGTTTCAATGAGAGTAGTTGAATGATATCTAATAAAGACATTCATCTTTTGTACTTTTTTCCCTTTTATTTCCTTTGAGACCTTTGAATTTTTTCTCCTTCCATATTATTTTCCCATAATTTATTCTCATCCTATAAAAATATCTTAGTGATATGATGAGTGATTGATTTTATTAAATCTACACATAGATCACATACCATCATCATCTTTATCACTTATCTAGGCATGAGGATTGTATACACCATGAATTATTTGCACAGATCATCAAATATCAGTATTGGAAAGTTACACAGTTGCCAATCAGTACAACTCAGATTTTAATAAGTGTCCCCGAGTACATTAGATCATGGACTAAGTTACATAGCTATTAAGTGTCTGAGGTAAAATTAAACTCAGATCTTCCCAAATCCAAATCTGCTGTTCTAACAGTGACATGTAATAGCAAGGACCTCAGTATACACAGGAAGGCCTTCTGTACAGGTTATTAGATCTGCTTTTCTAAAAAAAAAAAGCAACTTTTAATTTTAATCAAAGACATATACCAATACTGTCTGCCAGGAGCAATACATGTGTCACAGATCAACAGAGAGATCCAGCTATCTGACCGTTCCATGCATAAATAGTTACCAGAGAGAAACACCAACATCTGCATTTTCAAAGCCAGGGGGGGCTCCTTAGTGTCTATCCAGAGTCTCATCTGGCCAAATGAACAATTCCGATGAGTAAACCCCAAAAGAAAAACTCACCTCAGAGTATTTAAACACTTTTCAGAACAAGAGAACATGACCCTCTGACCTAGTGTCTCAATAGAAATTAACAAAAGGTACTGAGGTCTATTAATGGGCAGGGAAGATTTCTAACTCCCCCCACCCCAATTAATATTACATTGAGCCTCAAGATCTTTTGCATTCATTACATAGGCAACAGGCACTAACGTTTCTTAGTAAATTCAACATGATTCCCACAAACACATCATGAACTTCACATTGCAGAATACATTATTTGAGGAGTGAACAACCAGCTCCTCCTTCCTTAATCCAAAACAAAATGTTCAAATAAAGTCCTTCTTGGAGGTATGTCCTTCTCCTTGCACGGCTATTGCAGACTTCCAACTACTGAGGGACATCTGGACAACAAAGCCAATAGGGTGGGCTTCATGGGGCTATATGGCATTCCTCTCCCCCACCATAGGCAACTCCACCCCCTTGGTCCCAAACCATCCCATGAGGATATGGCCAGAAAGCACACGCAACTCTTCTGCCTTTCCTCTCAGTCTTTATCTTATCCCAGATTTGAATTCCCAGATCCAGGGTTCCTCCTCTTCCAGCATGAACCAGCCACTCCTAGCTCATACCTGGGTATGCATGCAGTCAGCTCTCTTCTCCTGTTCCATGGATTACCTCTCCAAAGTTCACACACAGGCATATCTCCATTCCTGCTCTAGGGCTCTGCAGAACCATAGCCACCACAACTGGGAAGCAATGAACAATTATCGAGGGCCCAATTTTCCCTTAAATCTGCAGATCTTGCCTGACTATGCCCTAAATGTAACAGCAAGGACCCTAACATACACAGGAGGGCTTGCTGTACAAGTTATTAGATCTGCTTTTCTGAAAGGAAAGCAATTTTTGAAGGGTCAACAATCATTGTAATCAAACAAGCATACCAACAGAGAAAACACAAGCAGAGAATAAAGACCAACAGCCAGGGCTTCCAATTGTCTGACCATAAATAATACATATATCACAGATCACCAGACAGATCCAATTGCGTGACCATTACATACTTACATTCACAGTTACTAGAGAGAAGCATCAACATCTGAGTTTTCAAAGTTGGTGAATGCCTTAACAGCTATCCAGAGTCTCATCTTGCTAAATGAACACCTCCAATGAGTAAGTCCCACAGTAAAACCTTATTTCAGAGTATTCATACACTTTTCAGAGCCAGAGAGCATGACCCCCTGACCCAGTGCCTCAATAGAAATTAACAAAAGGTATTGAGGTCTATTAATGGGTGGGGAAGACCTTTAACTCTTCTCCCCCACCCAACATTAACCTTATATTAACATTTCATGTCTATGTCCCTTTGGCAAATTTAAGTTTATCTCAAATAGGGCTCATTTAAAATTTTTAAAAATTTTATTCCTAGCATCAGTGTCTGATGCATAGTAGGCACTTATTAAATAATTATTGAATGACAGATTTATAGGTAATTAATAGAAATATATAAGACCAAGAGACATCCCCAGTAGATAGTCATTAAAAACATTTGAATAGTTCTCAGAAGATTATCATTGATCTTGAAGGCACCTAGCTTGAGCACCTGAGGTGACCTCATCTTACTTTTGGAAAATTATATCTTCCTTTATTTATTAGCTCTTCCTTTATTTCATTGACATTGTAGTGCTATAAGGCCTATGTGTACTTTTGTAGACAAATTTATATTTGTTTTTATGTTAAACATTTCCTTTTAAAAACAATTCTCAGAGTTTTTGCTAATAATTATAGGAAAGCTAATTTTTGTGTATGTTTTTCATTCTGCTACTTTGTTGACACTATTACCTGAAATTATTATTTTGTTTGTTCTTTTGGGTTTTCCTAAGAATCCATTTATGTCATTCTCAGATAAAAATATGTTTGTCTCCCATTTACCAATAGTAAACTTTTCAGTTACTTGAAAATAATGAAGCGAGAAATAAAATGTCACAGAGAAGGAAAAATATGTTGCTTTATCAAAAGTCTGGGGGGACTCATTGAAGTTTCTCATGCTTTTCTTGCATCTCTCTCATTTCTTTTCCCAGTTTTTCCTCCACCTGTCTGACTTGATTTTCAAAATCCTTTTTGAGTTCCTCCATGGCCTGAGCCCATGGGGTATCTATTTCAGATATTTGGGATACAGAGGC
>JAQQSK010008976.1:0-13278 GCA_028658325.1 Potorous gilbertii
TCTTACTGGGATAATAAAATGGATGAAAAAATGCAAATCATCTAGATAATGCCATTCAGTTTCATGTGTTAGCTTTTAAGTTCATATTTCAGTAAATACTTTGGGCAAGTATTGTAAATAAGTAACGATTTGGGCTAAGAGAATATTCACATTTAGAAAAATCACATAATGCTTTCAAGTGTATTAATTTTCTCACTACTATTAAAGTTCATTCTTTAAAACTGATAGCCTTCCAGAAACATTTCTTCATTACTTTATTGACTCTGGGATCTCATAAATATAGGTATTCACTTTAATGACATAGATGACAAAAGCATCCATAATTTCTTATTCTACACAGTTCTTGTCTATATTCTTTCTTGGTTCCTCTTTGTTCTTTTTTACAATTTAAATATACTCATGCATCATTAAAACTATCCATCTGTTTTCCCTTGTTCTTGCCATATAACTGCCTAATGTCCTTTTCCAATAAGACATTTACATGATGCTATACATTTTGCTAGTTTTTCCATATAAGTCATGATTAGAAATATATTTTAGATTATCCTATAGCTACTATACATTTTAAGGTCACCTTAAATGTTAATTATGTATAGACTAATCTTTCACAATTTGCAACTGTACAAATCAGCAGGAAAATTTGTTGTTAAAAGAAACAAATGAACAAGGATTTTTGTACTGGGGAGCAACTTGGGCTCATTAACATAACTTCAAATTTCTTAGTGAGAAAATTCTAGCAGGATTTCAGATCAAAAGGTTACATCTTACTATCCATTTCCCATCCTTCAAAATAGTAAAAAATACACCATCATGGTATACTTAGTCAATTCTAAAGAATAAGAACAGAAAATGGTTCAAAAATAACAAAACTATCGAAACGAATACATTCAGACCATCAGATTATATGATCAAGATGATCGAGGCCTAGACTTTTATTTCAACTTGCATAACTCAAGTCTCTCTAAAATAGAAATGATAAACAACAGATAATGCAAGTTCAGCTGACACTTTGGTGTATGATTCTGAGAAGACAAATAAGTTGAAAACTGGAAGAACAAACAAAAGAGAAATTAAATTATCTCTAAAATTAAACATGCTTATGCAAAATTCTTTACCTCCCTCCCCCACTGCCCATTATGCTTCAACAGCAGAACATCACAAAGTATGATAAGTGCTGATAAAAGAACTCAAGTATACCTACCCTCCCACCCACAGTCCAGCGCCACAGAAGTCTAAACTTCATAATCCTGAAAGATTGCCACAGCATCATGCCAGTACTATATAACTCAATAGAGGTCAGTCAGAAAACTGGAGAACAAAGGGGACTGGGTCACAATGTGTGTGTGTGTGTGTGTGTGTGTGTGTGTGTGTGTGTAGTCGGGGAGTTGTGTGGTACTCCATTAGCTTTGAACGAGAAAGCCCACCATCCACCTGGGGCCAGTTCTATACCTCTAGAAATCACTTAAAGGTAGTGACTAAGAACACTAAACTATGAATTGCTCACTGAGGGAGGAGGCTAAGATAGCTTAGAAATCAGCCCTCAGCAAAATTGCCATCAAAGGGAAAGAGTCAGAAAGTGAACAATAGGGGGAAAATTGCATTACCAAAAATCTTTGGATGAAGAAAAATCAATTAAAGACAATGAGTATAAATAAATAAAACAAATAGTGAAACTATTGTTAACAAAGAGGAATATGGACTCCAGGCAAATAAAAAGAGTCAAAAGATCTATTAATAAATAGTAAAAGGACAAAAGGAAACTTAATCACAACTGATGAGGCAGAAGACCTGGTGAATTCCCAAGAGAACAAGGAATCACAGCAGAATGTTACTGGATGGAAGGAGGGAAAAAGTATTTGTGAAAACAGAGTTTATGACCTGCACAGCCAAGTAGAAATTAGCCAAGTAGAAAACAATTTTTTTAAATGAATCTAGGATTACAAGTCTACCAAAGAAAGAACAACTAATTGAGAATGCAACTATATAGAAAGGAAAGGAGAAAAGCAAATTGCAATCATTTTAAATGAAAGAATGATTTCCATATATTCAAAATATATTGATCTGAAAAACAGAATATATAAAAACAACTTAGGGATTATATGTCTCTCAAAAAAAATGTACAAACACATGAATATTGCAAAGATGGTCTATAAAACATTGACTAAGGCATCTCAAAGAAAGGGAGGCTCTGGGGCAAGATCTACAGGGCAAAAACAATGAACCTTTTTAGGAGGAGCCCAAAATAGTATCTTAGTAGATTTAATTTCATAAGATATGCATAAGCAATATAAAGAGTATAAGTACCATAAAACAAATAATAAATGTCTATCCTAGAAGGAAAGAGAAGACAAATAATGACAAGAATGAAGAAGAGGAATTATTTTTAAGAATAAGATCTTAAAAATTAATTTAAAAATAAACAAAACAACTTAAAGGGAGGAAAGGATAGATAATTTTATTCTACTTAAGTAGGAGGAAAATCAAAGAAGGAAAGAATTAAAGGAAATTAAAGGAAGAAAAAAAGGAATAAATGAACTTCAAAACTAAGAAATGAAGTAACATGAGAGGGGTTTAAGGGTGAATGGAAAATGGCCAATTCAAATCAAGTTGCATCATAATAAATTAAGCTAAAAGAACTAAAAAGAAATAGCACTGTGTTTATAGAGAACCTGGAAAAATATCCAAAATTGGAAGAACAAAAGCAATATTAGTGACAAATAAAGTAAAAAAAATGATAACTCATAATTTTACATGTGAATAGATTAAGCAATACAATAAGATGTAAAAGAATATCAGATAGGATAAGAAAACACAACCTCATAAGCTGTTGCTTACAACAAAGAGATTTTAAACAATAAGATGTGTAAAGAATAAAGATCAGGGGCTGGAAAGAATTATATTGCATTAAGTCAATCAAAAAAAGAGATAGGAGTTGCAGTAATGCTATGAATCTAAAAAAAATAAACATGAAAAACATAGACTGGATAAATAATATACACAAAATTATATTACACTAAGAAGAACCAGTGACAACAAATCAGGATCTATATTCAATTTATACATTCCAGATAACATCTAAATCCATAAAGAAAAAAATAACTGAAATATAAGAAGACATAGGAACAAAATGGTGGCAGGTGATTTCAATGCCCCTCTTCTAGGTTTAGACATATCTGCCAGATTGATGAACCAAAAGTGAAAAAAAAATTATGGAACTGAACAAATTGCTGGAGAATCTAGAGTTACATTCTATCTCTCCCATTCTCTTTCTCCTAGTACATTCCTCTTAACACTTAATTTTCTTTTTTCAGATATCATCCATTCATATTCAGCTTATCCTGGGCTCTGTGTGTGCACATGTGTGTATATATATATATACATACACACAAACACATATGTAAATAACACATGCATATACACCCACACACATATGTGTATATGTATATATACATATGTGTGTATATAATGTGTGTATATGTATATGTCTATATATGTATGTGTATATATATGTATATGTGTGTATATGCATTTGTGTATACACACACACAAACACATGCATCTTCCCTCTAACTATCCTAATACTGAGAAAGATAATATCAGTTACAAATATCATCTTTCCATGTAGGAATATAAACAGTTCAACTCTAATGAGTAGCTTATGATTTCTGTTTCCTGGGTACCTTTTCATGCTTCTCTTCTATTTGAAATTCAAATTTCCTAGTCAGCTCTAGTCTTTTCATCAATACTTGCAAGTTCTCTATTTCATTGAAGTTCCATTTTTCCCCCTGAAGTATTATACTCAGTTTTTCTGAGTACATTAAAACATTGGTTTTAATCCTAGCCCCTTTGACCTCTATAATATTGTATCCCAAGTCCTTAATATAGAAGCGGATAAATCTTGTGTTATCCTGATCGTGTTTCCATAATACTTGAATTTTTTTTCTTTCTGACTGCTTCTAATACTTTTTCCTTTACCTGGGAACTCTAGAATTTGGCTACAATATTCCTAGGAGATTTTCTTTTTGGATCTCTTTCAGGAGGTGATAGATGAATTCATTCAATATTTTTTTACCCTCTGGTTCTAGAATATCAGGGCAGTTTTTCTTGATAATTTCTCGAAAGATGATGTGTAGGCTTTCTCTCTTTGATCATGGTTTTCAGGTAGTCTAATAATTTTAAAATTATCTCTCCTGGATTCATTTTGCAGGTCAGTTGCTTTTCCAATGAGATACTTTACATTGTCTTCTTTTTTTCATTCTTTTGGGTTTGTTTTATAATTTCATTAGATTCCTTTTGCTCTATTTTAACTTTTAAGTCATTATTTTCTTTAGTGTGCTTTTTTCACTTCCTTTTCCATTTGGCCCATTCTGCTTCTTAAGGCATTCTTCTCACTGGCTTTTTGGACCTCTTTTGCCATTTGGGTTAGTCTATTTTTAAAGGTGTTATTTTCTTCAGCAATTTTTTTTTGTTTTTCTTTAGTAAGCTGTAGACTTGTTTTTCATGATTTTATTGCATCACTCTCCCTTCTCTTCTCAATTTTTCCTCCACTTCTCCTACTTGATTTTCAAAATCCATTTTGAGTTTTTCCATGGCCAATTCATATCTTTTTCTTGGAAGTTTTTGATGCCGGAGCTTTGGTTTTGTTTTCTTCTTGTTGTTGTATGTTTTGATCTTCCTCCTCATCAGGGATGAAAGAAAATGCCTCTTCATTGAGAAAGTAAGAATCTATAGTCTGTTTATTTTTCCTGTTTGCTCATTTTCCAAGTCAGTTACTTGGCTATTGAAGTCTTTGTTATGTGAAGAGCTCTAGAATCAGCCTCTCCTTCAGCAGTGGCTGTAGCTGCCCTAGGGTTAGGGCTGGGGCTGAGGCTGTGTCCAAACCATGCTCCCCTCTTAGCCAGGTGAGAGACCATTCCCACTGACCTTCAAAGCTCTCTTTAGTGTTTGAGAGTTAAGAAGTCTGGAAACTTCAACAGTCAGGAAGAGCTTCAGTCCCCTAAGACCTGCTCCAGTTCTGTCTGCACTGGTGAGACAGACCCACACCAGACTGCGATCTGCTGCCAGCCCTGTGTATTAGACCCTTCCCTTCAATCTTCCAGATTGTCTTGGGCTGAAAATGTGTTTCAGTCTGTCATTTTGTGGCTTTTGCTGCTCTAGAATTTGTTTAGAGTAATTTTTTACATGTTTTTGAGATATGGGGGGAGAGCTCTAACAGGTATCTGCTTCTACTCTGCTATCTTGAGTTCATCCCCTCACAGCAAGTATTATATGCATGGTAACATAGTAGAACTTTTCCAATGAATACAGAATTAAAGTCTGATTGATAATTCTTTCCACTATTATTTAATGTAGTACTGGAAATGCTAGCATTGGCAGTAACACAAGAAAAATAAATTAATACTGGTAAAGAAAAAATAAAACTTCCTATCTGCTGATGATATGATGGCTTACATTGAAAGTTCTAGTGAATAAGTGAAAAATTAATAGCTTTACCAAATTTGTAGGCTACAAAATAAATCCTTAAAGTTAATGATATTTCTATATAATAATAACAACAAAAGACAGGAGGCAGTAGTAGAAATGGAAATCTCATTTCAAATAACTAAAAAATGCAATCACTGTTTTGGAGTATGAATATCCCAAATAAACAAAATATTTGTATAGATTCAATTACAAAGTGTTTCATATAAGATATAAAGAACAAAGAGCTGGCAGAATATTCAGTGTTTATAGATAGACTGAACCAATATAACAAAAAAAGATAATTCTACCAAAATTAATTATCACTTTTGATACCATATTAATCAAATTACCAAAGTGATGCTGTATGAGAATGATTTCAAACTCAAATACAAACCAGGGCCCCTTATTCATAATAAGGATTCCTATGAGATCCACTTAGACTTAGGTTTTAAATATAATAGTTTCTTTTTTATTTTGTCAATTTATTTTGTTAAATATTTATAAATTACTCTTTAATCTGGTTCAGACCACACCTTAGAGAGCAGCATGTTTGCTATCTCATCTTTATAGTACTTGATAAATTATAATCACATTCATATGTAAAAAAATAAACCAAAAATATCTCAAGTATGAAAGTAAATGATGAAAAGTAGTAAAGACAAAAAAGATGAATAGTACTTTCAAATCTCAAACTATATTATAAAATATCAGTCACCAAGACTATCTGGTATTGGTTTAAAAATAGAAAAGTAGATAAATGGAACAGACTAGAGAAAAAGAATCAGACATAACGAGAATCAATAGCCAGAACATTCTTGCTTTAATTGTCTCCATGGCTTGGTCTAAAGCAAAGACCTGGGCTCAGGAATTTACAAGAAATTGCTTATTCAGGACCTGAAACAAACATAAACAAAAAATAAACAGAATACAAACACACATACACACAGATTATATGGAAAGATAAACAGACAGAAGTTCATTCTTATGGACACAAGAAATTCACCAAGCATAAGAAGGAGGGAGATATTTCAGGGAAGAAATGAACTTAAAATTGGTGTTCAGGTGGTAAAATTGTAAATCCTAAGAGTAGTCATGGTTAAGAACATATAATTAGAGATTGGGTATTCCTCATCAGACTTACACATGATGGAGAAGTTCTTGCCATCATTTATTGATACCACATTTGGGTAAGGACCATGTAGAAGGATTTTCTTTATCCAGACCAAAACCTAAGTTAACTGTCTAAGGTAGTAGGAGAATGATTTGAGACCTTTGTGGCATGTCTAAAGTTTCATTAAATCCAATGCTATGAGTATTATCTGCCCAACACAGGGTTAACATAGATTAGAACAGTGGAAAAGTGTAGTATAATATATACACCATAATAAGAAGAAAATTCTCATACACATCCATCTATTTATAGCAGAACTTTTTGTACTTCCAAAGAATTGGAAATAACTTGTATGCCCATCAATTGTTGAATTGCCCAACAAATTTAGTACACGACATAATTGCATATTATTGTACTATTGGTGTGTTTTGAGAAATTAAAACTGTAACAAATATAGAGGAGCATGGATAGATGTATACGAACTAATGCACAATGAAGTAAGCACAGTCACAAAACTGATATACCCAATAACTACAATAAAGTAATCAGAATCAACTACTACTATAAAAAAATTCACACTCAATGTTACAAAGTTATAAAGACCAAGCATGGCTCAAAAGTATAGATATGAGAATGTACTCCCCCACTTTGCCCCTTTGAGTATGCAGGTAGTCCACAGGTGTTATAATTTGCACATATTTTTTTCAGACTTCTGATATGCTGAATTTTATTTCTATCATCTTTTTTTTAAAAAAGTATTTGATATATGGGTTAAATCTCTAGGTGTGAGAGAGAGAGGGATACTGGAGAAAACTATGGCAATATACAAATACATCAATCAAAAATTATTCAAAAAGAGAAATTAATAGCTTCAATAACATATTGGTATACAAGATAAATCCATAGAAATTAAAATATCTATGTAGAAATTAAAAAAAAGGTGTAGGAATCTATAGAATGGGTAGTCCTATTCAATATAACTACAAATTCCCTTAAAAATTACCTGGAGGCATAATCAGTACTCATGAGTAGGATATGTCAATATAATCAATAATGGCATTAATGATGATACTATCTAAATTAATTTATACATTTAATTTTATAGCAATCAAGCACCCAATGATATATTTTATAATGCTAAACAAAATAATGGTTCAATCGGGAAAAAATGCTCTGGAATATGATGGGAAAGGACAAAAGACAATAAGAGTGAAGTTTCATAATTATACTACCAGATATCAATTTTTATATTATAAACCAGAAATCGATTTTTTTTAAATGGCAGTAGTTAAAAAAGTAAATCAGTAAAACAGATGAGAAAAGGAACATTCTGAAAATTTTGAACTCAATAATTCTGTGTTAGATAAAAGCAAAAATAAGTATCTTTGGGAAAGTTCCCTATCTGAGAAGAGTTTGTAATAAAACTGGAAAGTAATATCAGTGAAATTAGATTTAAAACAACAGCTTATACCATGTGGCAAATGAATTCAAAATGGCCACAACTTAAGTAACAAAAGTCACATCATATTATAAGAAAAGAGCCAAACCAGGATCTGATTATAGGGCGAATTCTTAAACCAAGGAGGGATAGATCCAATCACAAAAGATAAAGTAGAAAACGTTGGTTCTATGAAATTGGGAAAAAAATTCCAAAATTCCAAAGTCAGTGCAACTAAGAAGATGATGTTTTGAGTGGTAAATAATTATGAAAAAGCTCTGATAAGTATTTGTTATCTAAGATACATGTCACTACATAAATATTTAGGATGAAAAGTTATTTTCAATTAAATGGTCAAAAGATAAATGAACAAAATTAATAGAATAAACATTTTCTCAAAAGAAGTTACAAACTACGAGAAATCATATGCAATATTATTCAAAATCTTTAATAATGATAATGAAAATTAAAAAAATAAAAACCTCTGAACATTTACCTTACGCCAAACAAACTGACAAAAATGACAAAAGATGATTATAGTAAATATTGAAGAGTTGGTGGAAATAGATATACTAATAAACATTCGTTGGAGCTATGATTTGGTACAACAATTCTGGAAAGCATTGTTTTTTGAGTAAAATATTCATACTATACTATTCATGGTAATTTCTAAGAAGGTAGAAATGCATTTATATGAACATACACATATAAATATATGCACATATATTGTACATATGATATACTATCTTGGAATTTTCCTGCAAGGTCACAGATTACCAGTTTTAAGGTATATTGTTAGATTTAGGTGTGTTCACATGCACATACACACATTCACACATACAGGTGAGATACAATAATATGCTGTATCACAGAATCACAGAACTAATTCCACCTTTTCCCAAAGCATTGATCCTTCTACTATATTCCTGAGAAGTAGTCCATCCAACCTTCTTTTGAAGACCTCTATAGATGGGGTACCTGTTGCTTTATGCTCACTCTATTTTTGGTAGATTTAATTAGAATGTTCTTCCTTTTTTACCTAAAATCTTACTCTGGAACATAAATTTTGACTCAATATCCCTAGTTCTGCTCTCCAGAACCAAGGAAAATACACCTGACTTCCTTTCCTAGTTCTCTCATTTTGCTAAATCAATTTGTTCCCAATCCGGGATCGTTTTCTCTTCTTTTCTTTCCTCACCCAAGAACATTCTCCTCGCATTATTTCTTGTTCCATACTCCCTAAGATAAATCCTTTTTAAAAATAATCATTTATATTTGCATAACCCTTTCTAGATAGTAATTCTTTTCCTCCCTAGCCAGAATTCTAATTCCTAAGGAAAGTCTTCTCCTCTGTAATATTACTCCAACAGATTCTGCCCTGGACATTTGACTCAATTGCCTTATGCATTCCAAATATTTTTTAATTCTCTAATCCCAGAGATTCATCCAGTCTTCCTTAGGGCAGACATTGACATTTTTCCCATTGTTTTCTTCCAAGACACATCTCAATATATTTGCAAACAATGGAGGTCAATTCACCACAGAGAGTTTATTTTCAAGACCTCAGATTCATCTTCATCGCTATCCCCTGGATCACCTCCAGGAACCTTATAACTCATCTAAACTGGAAAGTTGAAAACTGACATAAGGCCTTTATTAGGATCGTACATAAGCTGAGTAGAGAGAAAGTGCTTTCCTGGATCTGTTGCATTATAATATTGTTTTTATATGGACATTCAGAATCAAGCTAGTGACTCACTGTTGATTCTGTTGCCAGGGTTCAGACATAATCCTTTATGCATGATCAAATCTACACTTTAAAAACAAATCTTCTGAATATTATTTAAGCTCTGTTGCTATCTCCAGACAGGGCTATCTCTGCTTTATACCTGACTCCTTGCCTGTTTCTCTCACACTATAATCTTATCTTTACTGATCTTGGCACTGTTCTTGGCAAAGAGCGGAGTGGAATAGTTTCGGAAAACAAGTTAGAGAACTTACATTTCTCTTCCCGTAGGTTTGATTCCTAAGTCATCTCTGGTTCATGAACACTTCAAGATACTTGCACAATTTGTAGGCCACTAAAGTGAGATTGCATGCTAGAAATATCCCCCCAATGTAGCTCAGATGATATTTGCTCAACTATGCTATATTTTTAACTGCAACTTTCAACCTTATTTTTCTTTCAGAAAGAAGTAGCAACAGTGATCTTTAGACCTTAGGGAATCTGGTTAGTTATTAATGTAATCAAAACATGAAGAAGGACCTAGATTATGCCCAGTCTTCCCCTGGCTAGGCGGTATGAGAGACAGAAAGAAAGAGAAGACAAGAAAGAAGTACCCCATTTGATAGATGGCATCTCTGGAGGAGAGGGCATAGTCTAATCTACCCGACACTTAGATTCTTCATTCTTCCTTTCCTTCTTTCCTTCCTTCCTTTTTTCTTTCTTCCTTCCTTTCTTTCTTCCTCTGTCACTCTCTCTGTCTCTGTCTCTCTCTCTCCTCTATTATTCTGTAATAAGCAAGGTGCTATTTTATCCACTTCTGAAGGTGCAAACATGAGTTAGTGCTCCATCCTCAAATAGTTTCCAAGTTGGTAGTGGAAATGCAACACAAATATAAATATATATATATAATTGGGGAAATAGAGGAACACCAGATTCCTGAAAAACCATACAACTTTCTCTACTCCTCACCTTTCCCAACTATTTTGTAACCATTTTTATGGTTTATTCATTCAATTTCAAAGAAATTTAGACAAATAACACTGGCATTTTGGTTTGTGAATTCATGGGGCTAGCAATAGGAGAGAAGCATTGTAATAAAGAAGCAAGAACTAGTAGAGGTGATTTGGGTTCAATTTTAACTCTAGATTCTTGAGCTAGTCTCTTTCTCATTTGAGTTTCAGTGTGTACCTTCATAAAAAAAAGCAAAGAGGAACAGGATCTTACAAGTGGTACTTTGGACATTTATTTTTAAGAGGAGAAAAGTGATGCCTAGACAAGCTAAGTGATTTGCCTGAGAACACCCATATAACTCAGGTTGGGGGTAAGATTAGAACACAAGCTTCTTGATTTCCAGTCATTTGTTTCCTTTACTATTAATCCACTTCCTTCATTTCTAAAAATCCAGTTATTCTGTGACTGCCAGTAGTAAGCTATATGAGCTCAACAATTCCCTTTATCTTTGGGGGGCCCTCTGTTTCCTTCTCTATGTTCAAGAGAGGGGTAATTAGATATCCCTAAAGTTCTTTCTAGCTATGCAATGCTATGATTTGAAATAACTGCAGAACAGAGGAGTAAATAAGCAGGACATATAACTAAGATTAACATTGCAGCCCAGCCAAAGCATATAGCATAATAAAAAATGATTTCACTGAAGACGAATGTCAAGAGTGATAGCAGAAAAGAAAAAGAACACACGTTATATTAACCAAATCCATTGAGAAAAGTGACTTCCCACGCTTTGCCCACAGAGGGCATCCCTGCTCATTGATATGTAGACCAAGCGAATGCAGCTGCTGGAAACCTCTTCTCTGTCCCCTTTTTTTTTTCCTCTTTTTTTTCCACCCTCCTCTCTCTCCCTCCCTCCCTCCCTTACGTCCCCCTCCCTTCAGCCCTCCCCCCTTCCTGTGGAATCTTTGCCTGATCCAGTTCGTTTCCCTCCGTTCTCCACATTTTCCCTTCCAGCCTTCCACTTCTCTGGATCAATGGATGGTACAGCTCCAACTCCCAGCTCACATACTGCTGGCGGACAGCTCCAGTAACAAGTGAGAGCTTGCCTTACACCTCTTTCTACCCCTGCCTCTTCTCCGTACGCCCCCCTTCTATCTTCAAAGAGAAGAAAATCATCATCACCATCTCTTTGGGAGATTTTTGTTTTTCAACTTTACACAACCGAAGACATGGAACCAGGCTCTACCTTTTAATTCTCATCTCAGCCAAAAGATTGTTGATTTTTGGAGGGTGTTTTTTTCCTCCCTCTTCTCTTCAGGATATGCCTGTTTATTGATGATCCGCAAGCACCGGAGAAAGCTTCCTCCTCCCTTCTGCCTCCCTCCTTCCCCTTGAGTTAGTTTTTGGGGGCTTGGGGGCTCCTGGACTGGATGGAACTTTTTTCTTCCCCCTTTTGCTGATCTTGTCTGTGCACGAGAAAGGGGACTCAGGAGCAAGAGGAGCAGGAGGTGGTGGTGGTGGAGGAAGAAGAGGAGGAAGAGGAGGAGGAGGAGGAGGCAGAAGGGGCTCAGTGCGTGTGTATGCATGAGTGTATGCGTGTGTGAGTGTATGTGTATGAGTGTTGGTGCCCGGGACCAAAATCTCCGTAGGTGTTGGCTGAAATATGGAGAATAGTCTTGGATGTGTTTGGGTACCAAAGCTGGCTTTTGTACTCTTTGGAGCTTCCCTGCTCAGCTTGCATCCTCAAGTCACCGGTAAGTGCATCTTCTCTTTCTCTTTCGCCGCGCTCTCTCTCTCTCTCTCCCGTCCTCCTTCCCACCTCCCCAGCCTCCTCTCTTTTTTAACCTTTTCACTTCATTAAAGAGAGAACCGGTTGACGGGGGTGGGGTGGGGTTAGGGAGTGGGTGGGTTTTGTTGGGAGTAGAATTTTACGGAAATATTCCGAAATATTTCTCTCGCTTTGCTTTCCCCATACGTTCACCTCAGTCCCGTGTGATTATAAATGCTGCACACTTTTTCTCTCTAGGTTAAGTGTGGGTGGGGTGGCATGGGACTGGGGCGCCGCTTTGCATATGCATATATATGTGTGCATATACATATATGTTTATATATGTATGTATTTCTCTGTGTATATATGCATTTCTTATTTATTTTATTTGTCAATACTTGCGTAGACCTGCAAAACTAGCAGGCTGTTTAGGGGAGCTGATAGAGGTTCGGGGAGGCATGAAAGGGCATGTGTGCATGCCTGTGTGTGTTGGAAGGGGGAGGGGGGTGTAGTGGTTAAAGGGTTGCATCCTTACAAGACTGGACTTGGAATGAAGGAAATTAAAACAAGGGGATGAGAAGGGGAGCACTGGACACGGATTTCAGAAATATGGGCAATAGAAGGCAGAAAGAGAAACAGAGACAGCGAGACAAAGAGATAGAGATGGAGACAGAGACAGAGATAGAGAGTTGTAGAGAGACAGAGGTACAGAGAAACCAGGAGCAGCTAGATAGCTTGGCTTCTGATTATCTTCTTGGTAATTGCCACCTTGGATTTAAAGATTGAGGTTTGAGAAAAGAAAGACTACCGCGCTTTTGCATTTT
>JAQQSK010008977.1:0-13278 GCA_028658325.1 Potorous gilbertii
GCAAGTCCAACAGAATCAAAACTAGTCAAAATAAGAGAATATTCAAAGGTTTGGTGATATGACTAGAAATCTTTTGTAAAGTTGAAACCCCACTCCATTTCGCTTTCAGCCCCTCCCAAGGTCATCTGCATCCATTTGTCATTTCCAAGGTTCCCAAGACAGTCACATTCAATTCTAGTCATTTAGAGGATTCTGGGAGTATTGCAGAATAGGTCATAAATTTCCAGGATCTCCAGATTTCCTCCATAAACAGACAGAAAATGACCACAAAATGAACACAGATCAATAGAAATAAAGGGTTAAAGCAATTGGTTTCTTACGATAACTTGAGAAGACCTCCAGGAGCTGAGGTTTGGCCTGACAGAAGTGTAGACATTTACAGGTCTATTCCATTGAATCAATAAACAGTAGGCCCTGAAAGTAGCTCTTCCCTTGGGAAACAGAATAGGTCTAAAGGAATTTCATCTCAATTTTCACCTCATGAACTTTCATCTAAGAAACAGAAGACAGCTGAAAGACTGAAGCCTCCTTCACCTCCACCCTCCCTTTTCTCTAAGTGAGGCCTAGCAGTGCTACTGGAGATGATTTCAGGCTGTGACTATGGATGAGAAGGAGTAAACAAGTGTGGTAACACAGGAAGCAAGGCCATTTTCAGAACACCATAGCTGGGGAACAGTAATGGGAGTTAAAAATCTTCCCCCTCCCATTAATAAACCTCAGGTGGGGCTATTGACGGAGGCTTCATTAGAAGAGGCTTGTTTCCTTTGAAGGCCAAACCCTTTGCTAATTACTAATGAGATACTAGGTCATTCTCACCATCTCTGAGAGGCATATATATACTCTGAGGTGATGTTTTGCTTTGGGAGCTTAGTTTTTGGAAGAAGGTTGGCATGCCAGATAAGACTCTGGGTAGCCATTAAGAAGCCAGGGGGCTTGGTGCTTCCTTCTCTGGTAATGATATATGTACTGCCTAGGATCAGAAAGTTGGAAGCCCTATTTGTTGGTCTTTGTGTTTATAATTTCTGTTTGTCTTTTCTCTGAAGTTCAAGGTGCTGACATTTTTCCTTGAACTAAGTGAATGATGCATGTGCTCGATTAAAATGATGGTTGACTCCTCAAAAGTTTCTTTCCTTTTAGAAAAGCAGATGTAAGAACCTATACCAGTAGGTCATTTGGGTGCCAGGGTGTTTACTCTTATGGGGCCCTAATTGTGGCTCAGGGCAGGAGAAGAGTACCTCTGAACAGAAGTTTGAAAATAATAGTGCAGAAGACCTAAGGCCTAGGGCAACATTACTCACAGCTCAGGGTTAATACTTGTGTATAATAATAAGATGCTAAAAATAAAACAAAATAAAAATAAGTGAAGCAAAAGGAACCCAACTATACAAGATCTGGGATTATATTCGGAAAAGATAGTGAACCTAAAAAATCCACTCCTACCCAAAAAGTACCTTCAAATGGTCACAAGCCCAAAATGATTTCTTGGAAGAATTTGAAAAGGAATTCAAAAATCAAGTAAGAGAAATCAAGGAATAATTAGGAAAATAATAAAAGCAATCCAAGGAAATTATGAAAGACAATTAATCAATTGGAAAAAGAGTTCAAAAATCTTAAGGAAGAAAATAATTCCTGGAAAACTAGAATTGGGCAAGAGAAATCAAATGATGTTATAAGACACCAAAAATAATAAAACTAGGGAAAAATAGAAGAGAATATGAAACATCTTATTAGAAAAACAATTGATCAGAAGAATAGAAGACAGACAACAGAAAAGTTACTGTACTACTCAAAAGATATGATTTTAAAAAATCTGGGGGCAGAGCCAAGATGACTGAGTAGAAGCAGGGACCTGATAGAGCTCTCCCCCTAATCCCCTCAAAAAACCTATAAAAATTACTCTGAAGAAATTGTGGAGCATCAGAGTCTACAGAATGATGGGCTGAAGCAGATTTCCAGCCCAGCACAATCTGAAAAGTCAACAGGGCCTGTTATGCAGGACTGGGAGTCGAGTACAATGGGCCTCACCATAGTGGGGGGAGTTGCAGCAGGCCTGAATTGCTAGCAGCTGCTGCAAATTTCAGATTTCTCAACCTACAGAAGCCAGGAACACTTTCCAAGGTCAGTGGGAATGGTCTCTCACCTGGCTAAGAGGGGAACATGGTTTGGCTCCAGACCCAACCTCAGTATGGCTTCAGGCACTGTTGAAAAAGAGGCTGCTTTTGAAGCCCTACACTTAATAAAAAGCCCAAAAGTCAAGTAATGACTGGGAAAAGGAGGAAACAAGGGAACAAGAAACAGACCATAGATTCTTACTTTATCAGTGAAGGCATATTTCCTAGGGATGAGGAATATCAAAACATACAACCAGAAGAAGACAACAAAGCCAAAACTACTGCATCCAAAGCCTCCAAGAAAATTATGAATTGGTCTCAGGTCATGGAAGAGTTCAAAAAGAATTTTGAAAATTAAGTAAGAGAAGCAGCAGAAAATTTAGGAAGACAAATAAGAGTGATGCAATAAAATCATGGAAAATCAAGTCAATAGCTTGCTAAATGATACCCAAAAAATGCTGAAGAAAATAAAAGCTTTAAAATCAGATTAACCCAAACTGCAAAAAGAGGTTCAAAAGCCAGTGGGGACAAGAACATCTTAAAAAGCAGAATGGAAAAAGAAGTCTAAAAGCTTACTGAAAAAAAAAATGATTCCTTCAAAATAGAATGGAAAAAATAAAAGCAAATGCCTTTATGAGTAATCAAGAAAATATAAAACAAAACCAAAAGAATGGAAAAATAGAAGACAAAATGACATATATCATTGGAAAAAAAAACTGACTTGGAAAATATATCCAGGAGAGACAATTAAAAATTATTGGACTACCTAAAAACCATGATCAAAACAGAACCTGGACATCATCTTTGAAATTATCAGGGCGGAGCCAAGATGGCAGAGTGAGAACAGTAACTCACCTAAACTCTCAGACAAACTCCTTCAGATACCTGTAAAAAGAGAATCTGACCAAATTTTAGAGGTGTGGAATACAATAGGAGACAGACTGTAGAAGATTCAAAGCCCAGGACAGACTGGAAGGTCCATGAGAAGGATCTGTTCCATGATGGTGAGCCCACAGTTCACATCACAGCATGTCCAATGTAGCACAGCAGGAGGGCCCTGGGGAACCAGTGGACTACCAGCCCAGGGTGAAAGACCAGCAGAGCCAAGTAAGTGATACTTGCTGAGCACCAGATTTCAGCACAGAAGCTCCTGAGACCTTCATCTGGAGGATTAATGTCTGTAAGTCACATACTTGAACTTCCATAAGCCAGGATGGCTGAGTGATCAGTAAATGCTTTCTCCTCCTCCTTGATGACCTTGAAAGAAGCATAAAATATTTCCTCAGAAAAATCCTGGATCAACGAAAACAGCTGAGGGGGCAAGTAGTCTCATAACACCTGAGGCTAGGAAAATAGTTAAGGGGGATTCCTCCTACTGTGACAGAGGCAAATGAGAAGGAAAGGGGCCCCAGTGTGGAGGAAACTTGCCTTAGGACCCAGGAAGCCTCAGCACCAGGAGAGGAGCCCCAGGAGGGTTGGAAACTCTCACTAGACTCTAGACATGCCTCAGCACTCCAGGGGAAATGGGAAGACAATAGGGCAGCTGTGATCACCATCCCCTGAGCTTGCCTTTGCCTCAGTTCAGCTGAGGAGATCACCCATAACCAGACCACCTCTCTCCCACACGTAACAAGCTAACCTAAGGGCTGATCTGGGAAACACAAAACAAAAAACTGCCCTTAGCTTTTTCACACAAGTTAGCTCAACACCAAATTCTGCAGCATCTAACTGAAAGAACCAGAAGCCACAACACACAATCAACATCATGAACAAGAAAAAGCAAAAGAAGGGCAAAAAAACCATAGAATCTTTCTATAGGGACAAGGACCAAAATACAAATACCAGAGAGATCAGTAGTGAGACTCCACTTCCATCTGAAAATTCAGAAGGGGTAATGGACTGCCTAGCATGCACAAACACCTCTCCTGGAACAGCTGAAGAACAGGAGGTGTGAAAAGGAGGTAGTAGAAAATGGTAAATTACATCACAGGAAGAAATATAAAATTATAGTAGAGGGAAAGAGGGAAGGGAGATGAGCATTGTTTGAGAGGTACTCTCATTTGATTTGGCTCAAGGAGGGAAAAATAAACTTAAGTATATAATTCTAACTAGCTCTATAGGCAGTAGGAGGGGAAGGGGAAATAAAGGGGAGGGAAGCTAAAAGGGAAGAAAGAAGCAATAAGGGTAAAGGGCAGTAAAAGGGAGGGGGGCTAAAAGAAGGAAGGGAAGGCTGAAGGAGATGGTGATGAAAAGTGAATACTATTGAGGAGGGGAAGGGAGGCAGGAGAGCTAAAAGCACAAATGATGAGAAAGAGGATGGAGGAAAATACAAAGATTGAAATCAAAATTGTGAATGTGAATGGAATGAACTTTCCCATAAAACAGAGATGGATAGCAGAATGGATTAAAAGTCGTAATCCAACAATATGTTGTTCACAAGAAACACATTTGAAACGAGGGGATACACAGAGGATAAACGTCAAAGATTGGAGCAGAATATATTGGGCTTCAGCTAATCTAAGAAAAGCAGGAGTAGCAATCTTAATCTCAGACAAAGCAAAAACAGAAATATATCTAATCAAAAGAGATAAGGATGGATATTATATCCTCCTAAAAGGCACCATAGACAATGAAGCAATATCATTACTAAACGTATATGCTCCAAATGGTATAGCATACCAATTCACAGAGAAGAGGTTGGGGGAGCTGAAGGAATAAATTGACAGGAAAACTATACTAGTGGGAGACCTCAACCTCCCCCTCTCTGAACTTCATAAATCTAACCTCAAAATAAACAAGAAAGAGGTCAAGGCAGTAAATAAAACTCTGGATAAGGTAGATATGATAGATCTCTGGAGAAAACTGAAGAGGAACAGAAAGGAATATACCTGTTTCTCAGCAGTACAGGGCACATATACAAAAATTGACCATGACTAGGACATAAAAACCTCACAATCCAGTGCAGAAAGGCAGAGATAATCAATACAACTTTCTCAGATCATAATGCAATAAAAATAATATGTAATAAAAGGCCATGGAAAGATAAACCAAAAATCAATTTGAAACTAAATAATCTAATCCTAAAGAAGGAATGGGTTAAAGAAGAAATCATAGGAACAATCAACAACTTCATTCAAGAGAATGACAATAATGAGACAACCTACCAAATCTTATGGGATACTACAAAAGCAGTTCTTGGGGGAAGTTTTATATCTTTGAATGCCTCCATGAATAAAATAGAGAAAGAGGAGATCAATGACTTGGCCATGCAGCTGAAAAGGCTAGAAAAAGAACAAATTGAAAATCCCCAAGAAAATACCAAACTAGAAATACTGAAAACCAAAGGAGAGATTAATAAAATTGAAGTTAAGAAAACTATTGAATTAATAAATAAAACCAATAGTTGGTTTTATGAAAAAACTAATAAAATTGATAAACCTTCGATCAATCTGATTAAAAAAGAAAGAAGAAATAAAATTACTAAGAAATTACTAAGAAAAGAAATAAAATTACTAATATTAAAAATGAAAGGGGTGAACTCACCTCCAAAGAGGAGGAAATTGAAACAATAATTAGAAATTACTTAGCCCAATGTTATGCCCACAAATTTGATAATCTAAATGAGATGGAAGAGTATTTTTAAAAATACCAATTGCCCATTTTCACCACCATTATTCAACATTGTACTAGAAATGTTAGCTGTAGCAATTAGACAAGATAAAGAAATTGAAGGAATAAAAATAGCCAAAGAAGAAACTAAGTTATCAGTTTTTGCAGATGATATGAGGATATACTTAAAGAATCCCAGAGATTCAAGTAAAAAACTACTTGAAACAAGAAAGAACTTTGGCAAAGTTGCAGGTTACAAAATAAACCCACACAAATCTTCTGCATTCCTATATATTAGCAACAAAGTCTAACAGCAAGAGTTAGGGAGAGAAATCCCATTTAAAGCTAGGGTAGACACTATAAAATACTTGGGAAGTAACCTGCCAAAACAAACCCAGGGACTATGTGAACACAATTGCAAGACACTTTTTCCACAAATAAAGTCAGATCTAAGCAAGTGGAAAAACATCAGTTGCTCATGGGTCAGCTGAGCTAATATCATAAAAATGACAATACTACCTAAATTAATTTACTTATTTAGTGCCATACCAATTAATCTATCAGATAATTATTTTCTAGATCTGGATAAAATAATATCAAAATTCATCTGGAAGAACAAAAGGTCCAGAATATCAAAGGGACTAATGAAAAAAAAATGCTAGGGAAGGTACCCTAGCACTACCAGATCTCAAATTGCATTATAAAGCACCAATTATCAAAACCACTTGGTACTGGCTAAGAAACAGAAGAGTAGGCATGTGGAATAGACTAGGCACTCAAGACTCAGTGGGCAAGGAGTATAGCAACCTCCTGTTTGATAAACCCTAGGACCCCAGCTTCTAGGATAAGTTCTCACCGTTTGACAAAAATTCCTGGGAAAACTGGATAATAGTGTGGTAGAAACTAGTCATAGACTCATGCCTGACACCATACACAAGAATAAAGTCCAAATGGGTACACTATCCAGGTATAAAGACTGATACTATGGACAAGCTGGAGGAGCAAGGAATAGTGTATTTATCAGGTTTATTGAGAAGGGAAGAATTTTTGACTAAAGAAGAGATACAAAGCATTATGGCATGCAACATGGATAATTTTTATTACATCAAACTGAAAAGTTTTTGCACAACCAAACTCAAAAATTAGGAGGGATGTAGTAAATTGGGAAAGAATTTTTATAGACATTCTTAGGGATAAAGGCCTTATTTCTAGAATATATAGAGAATTGACTCAAATGTACAACTATACAAATTGTTGCCCAATTGATAAATGGTCAAAGGATATGAATAGGCAATTTTTCAGAGGAATAAATTAAAGATATCTGTAATCATATGAAAAAATGCTCTAAATCTTGTGATTAGAGAGATGCAAATCAAAACACCTCTGAGGTACCACTTCACCCTCTCAGATTGGCAAACATGACAGAACAGGAAGATGATAAATGTTGGAGAAGATATGGGAAAGTTGGAACAACAATTCATTGTTGGTGGAGCTGTGAGCCCATCCAAACATTCTGGAGAGTGGTTTGGAATTATGCCCAAAGGACTACAAAAATGTGCACACCTTTTGACCAAGCAATATTGCTTCTAGAACTGTATTCCCAAGAGACCATAAAAATGGGAAAGGTTCCCTCATGTACAAAAATATTTATGGCAGCACTCTTTGTAGTTTCCAAAAACTGGAAATGAAGGGGCACCCATCAATTTCAGAATGGCTGAATAAATTATGGTATATGAATGTAATGGAGTACTATTGTGCCATAAGAAATGATGAACAAGAAGCCTTCAGAGAGGCCTGAAAGGACTTATATGATCTGATGCTGAACAAAAGGAGCAGAACCAGGAGAACTTTGTGCACAGCAACAACCACGGGGTGCAAGATTTTTTTACTGGTAGACTTGGAACTTCATAACAACACAAGAAGTTAAAAAAAAATTCCCAATGATCTTTTAAGGCAAAATGCCTTCCACACTCAGAGAAAGAACTATGGAATTCATTTGCAGAATATAGCAGGTCATTTGTGTGTGTGTGTGTGTGTGTGTGTGTGTGTGTATTATGTTTTGATTTGTTATATGATTTCTTCCATTTATTTTAGTTTTTCTACACAGCATGACTATAGTGAAAATGTATTCAGTAGGAAAGTATGTGTAGATCCTATATAGAATTTTATGCTGTATTGGGAAGGGAAGGGTGGTGGAGAGTAGGTAGGGGGGAAAAATCTAAGTTTTATGGTAGTGAGTGTAGAACATTAAAAAGAAAAAGAAAACGAAAAAAAAAGAAATTATCAAGGAAAACTTCCTTGATATTTTAGAATCAGCAGGTAAAATAGAAATGGAAGGAATCTGATCACTTCCTGAAAGATATTCCCAAAAGGAAAATTCCTAGGAATATTGTAGCCAAATTCCAGAGTCCCCATGTCAAGGAGAAAATACTGTAAGTAGCCAGAAAGAAACAATTCAATCAGGATAACACAATATTTATATACAGAAAGAGAGAGAGAGAGAGAGAGAGAGAGAGAGAGAGAGAGAGAGCACAGCGTGAGCTGAATATGAAGGGATGATATCTAAAAAAGAAAATTAAGTGCTGAGTGGAATGTACTAGAAGAAAGAGAAAGAGAGAGGTAGAACGTAGTAAATCATCTCACATAGAAGAGGCAAGAAAGAGCTTTTCCAATGGAGGGTAAGAAGGGAAAGGTAAGAGGGAATTATTGAACCTTTCTTTCACTGGATTTGGCTTCAGGAGGGAACAACATACATACACAATTGGATATAGAAGTTTATCTTAGCCTACAGGAAAGCAGAGGGGGTGAGAATAAGAGAGAGGGGATCATGGGAGGGATGGTAGATTGGAGGAAGGGGCAATCTGAAACAAAACCTTTGGCAGAGGGACAGGTCAAAGGAGAGAATAGAATTAATGGAAGTTGGAACACAGTAGAGGAAAATACAGTTAGTCTCTCACAACATGATTGTCATGAAAGTGTTTGGTATGACTACATATATATATAAGCTATATTAAATTGCTTGTCTTCTCAATGAGGGTCTGTAGGGAGGTAAGAGGGAAAGAATGTAGAATTCAAACCTTAAAATGAATGCTAAAAACTGTTTTTCCAAGCAACTAGGAACTAAGATATATAGGCAATGAGGTAAAGAAATGTACATTTCCCTACAGGAAACTAGAAGGGAAGTGGATAAGCAAAGGGACTAGGGGAATAGAAGGGAGGGCAGAATGGAGGAAAGAGTAATCAAAATACACACTGTCCTGGTGTGGGTGCAGTGGAGAGATGGAGAGGAAATTTGAAATCCAAAATTTTATGAAAATGAATGTTTAAAACTGAAAATAAATAAATTTGAAATACAAAAAAAAATCTGGATACTACATTACAAGAAATTATTAGTGAAAATTGCCCTTACATTCTAGAACAAGAGGGTAAAGTAGAAAAAAAAATCTACCATTCACCACCTGAAAGTGATCCCTGGAGGAAATCATAAGAATGTCGGAGCCAATTTTCAAAATTCCTCAGTTAAGGAGAATATATTGCAAGAAACAAGAAAAACAATAATTACTAAGGAAATACAAACAGAATTTCACAAGACTTAGCAGCTTCTATTTAAAAGTGTATATGTCTTGGAACATTGTATTTCAAAGAGCAAAAGGGCTGAGGTTGTGCCCAAGAATAACTTACTCAGGAAAGTTGAGTATAATCTTAAATGGAAAAAAAATGGATATCTGACTAATTGAATAACTTTTAGGTAACCGTAACAACAACAACAACAAACAACTAGAATTCATCAGAAAATTTGATATAAAAGATTCAGAAGAAATATCAAGAAAACATTAAAGACTATAAGGCACTTATTAAGGTCAAATGGTTTGCTTATTATATATATGAAAATATTATCAGTGTTTTTAAAATTGTCATCATTAATAAAGTTGTTTGAAAGAAAGGTTGAGGCTGAGTTGTGTATGATGACAGTGATTCAAAACCAAAAGTGGGTAGTGAGAGGGGGTAGTTATATTATAAAAAGTGAATATGAAAGGAACAAAAAAAAAAAACCTAATATAGAGGAAGCAGGTGAAGGTGAAAGACTGATAATGTTGAAACCTTACTCTCATCTGGGTTGAAGAGGAAACAATTTGTACATCTAGAAGGATGTAGAAGTTTTCTGAACATGTAGAGGCAAGAAAACTAAGGGAATGGGGAGGCGCTTTTAGAGGGATGAGGGGATTGGGATTTTTGGAGAGTGGAGAGAGAGCATGGAGGCACTTTTGGAGGGATATATGGATTGATATTGGTGGGTGGAAGGGAAGGGGGAGAAGCTAAGGTAACAGGGATAGGGTAAAAAGTGAGGCTGAGAAAGAAAATAGTAAAAATAAGATTGAGGGAAATTCACAAATGGTAATTATGACTTTGAATGTGAATGGAATGTTTATAGTTGCTCTCTTTTTGCTGGTAAAGAACTGGAAAATGTAAGGGACCTCCCCCCCACCATCAACTGGGGAATGCTAAGTAAATTGTGGTATACGATTGTGATGGAATACTACTGAGCTATAGAGAAATGATGATCTTAGAAAGGCAGGGAAAGACTTGCACGACAGGAAGTACAAAATGAGAAGCACCAAGAGAACATTGTATTACAGTAACAGCAATATTGTTTCAAGAAAGTCTTTGAGCAACTAAGTCATTTTGAATATTTATAAATACATAAATTGAAAATAAAGGATATATGAAGGAAGATACTATCTTCATCCAGAGAAAAAATTGATAAATAGAATTGTGTTTAGAATAATTTTACATATATATATATACATATATATTTATATATATATACATACACATATACATATATGTATATATTATATATATAATATATGTGTGTGTATGGTTTTGTCTAATGGTTGTCATCTCTAAAATGGTGAGAGTGGGTTGGGGATGGAAGAAAAAAGTGAAACGAGAAATTTATATCATAACATATTTGGGGATAACAGCAAGTTGTATGTGGTAGATTTGCAGATTCATGTGAAACCATCCTTTTTCTTGTACTATGTTATAGAAATACTTGTTTTGTTTCTTAAATTGAAAATACAATAATTTTTTTAAAATAAATTTTAAAAAAACCCTACTTGTCTAGATACTCCTCACTATGATGTCCCTTCTAAACAGAATGCCATGTACTTATTCTTTAAACTCTAATAAAAACAAATATTTCCTTAGGTTTCTTCTAGGTGACTGGTTAATGAATTTTACTAATTTATACTATTCTGTTACTAGCCAATAATTATGACCAGTCCCAGAAAATACTCACATTTTAACAGAAATTTTACTTGCCTAGTACTTAAACCTCATAGAATAAGCAAAACAGAAAGTCCAAGCAGTGAGGCTTAATATTTCTAGTAGGAGATTTGGTTTTATCCTAGTAACTAATAATTCAATCTAACATCTAATCTGTACTTGATTGTACTAAAGGTGTTTTTGCAGTTATATTCATCTTTTGGAACCACTAAAGCTCAGAAAAACTCTCTAGGACAGGAATTTAACCCTTTTCGCAGACTGATGTAACCTATAGTGTGGGCATCTAGGTGGAACAGTGGTTAGAGTGCCAAGCCTGGAGTCAAGAATACCTGAATTCAAATCTGGTCTCTGAAACTTACTAGCTGTGTGATCCTGAGTTTAACCCTATATGCTTCAGTTTCCTCATCTGTAAAATGTGCTGGAGAAGAAAATGGCAAGCCACTTAAGTATCTTTGCTAAGAAAATCCTCAAAAGGGCCACAAAGGCAGATGTAAGTGAAAATGACTAAATAACAATAACAAGTAACCTATAGGAACCCTTCTCTGACTAACATCCATAAATATGTGCAATAAAATACATAGGATTAAAAAGGAAAACAATTATATTAGGGTGGAGCCAAGATGGTGGAGTGAGAGCAACGACTCACCTAAAATCTCGGACAAACTCCTTCAGATACCTCTGAAAGGAGAATCTGACCAAATTTTGGAGGTGCAGAATCCAGTGGGAACAGACTATGGTGGATTCGGAGCTCTGGTTAGACTGGAAGGTCCACGGAAAGGATCTGTTCCACGGGGTTGAGCCCACAGCACACAGCACAATGTGGCCACCACAGCAGAGTGGAAGGGACACGAGAAACCTGAGAGCAGCAGACAGAACTGGCAGAGCGGTACCGAGAGAGGGAGACAAGCCAAACCAAGCCAGTGAGAGCCACCGAGGGCCAGATATCAGCGCAACAGCTCCTGAGACCTTCAGCCTGAAGATTAAACTTCGGTAAGTCACCTACTTGAAATTTCGAGACCCAGGATGGTGGAGTGATCAGAAAATGCTCCCCCCGCCACTTGATGACCTTGAAAGAACCATAAAATATTTCCCCAGAAAAATCCCGCATCAGTGGAGACAGCAAAGGGGCCAATAATAGTCTCATAACACCTGAGGCTAGGAAAATAGCTAAGGGGGATTCCTCCTATGGTGGCAAAGGCAAACCAGAAGCACAGAGGACCCAGGGTGGAGAAAACTCTCACTAGGACTCAGGCATGCCTCAGTACCAGGAGAGGAGCCCCAGGAGGGTTGGGAACATGCATTGTCATCTAGGTGTGCCTCAGAACTCCAGAGGAATCAGAAAGAAAATAGGGCAGCTGGGATCACCAGCCCCTGAGCTTGCCTTTGCCTCAGTTCAGCTGAGGAGATCTCCTGTGACCAGACCACTCCTCTTCCACACATAAAAAAGCTAACCCCAGGGCTGATCAGGGAAACACAAAACAAAAACCTGTTCTCAGCTTTTTCATACTTCAGCTCAGCAAAAAGTTCCCTAGCTTTGGACTGAAAGAACCAGAAGCCACAATACTCAATCAACATCATGAATAAGAAAAAGCAGAGGGAAGGAAGAACCATAGAATTTTTCTGTGGGGATAAGGACCAAAACAAAAGCACGAAAGAGGTCAGAGCTGAGACTGTGCTTCCATCTGAAACCTCAGAAGGGACTATGAACTGCTCGCAAGCACAAGCAGCTCTCCTGGAACAGCTGAAGAAGGAAATAGAAGAAAAACTGGCCAATGATCTTAAAATTATTAAGAAACAATTCACTGATGAGAACATCTCTTTGAAAAGGAATATTGAACAAGTGGAAGAGGAAGTTCAAAAATTAACTGGAGAAAATAGCTCCTTAAAAGGAAAAATTGGACAGATGGAAAAGGAGATGCAAAAGTTAACGGAAGAAAACAATTTCATAAAGATTAGATTTGGGCAAGTAGAAACTAATGACTCAATGAGACAGCAAGAATCAGTCAAACAAAATCTAAAGAATGAAAAGATAGAAGAAAATGTGAAATATCTAATTGGAAAAACAACTGACCTGGAAAATCGATCCAGGAGATAAAACTTAAGAATTATTGGCCTATATATTATCATTTTCTTGTTTTGTCATGTTTGCCAATCTTATAGATGAGATGTGGTACCTCAGAGTTGTTTTGATTTGCATCTCTCTAATCAGTAGTGATTTAGGGCACTTTTTCATATGATTATAGATATCTTTAATTTCTTCCCCTGAAAA
>JAQQSK010008978.1:0-2500 GCA_028658325.1 Potorous gilbertii
GGAGTCTCTCACACCAGCAATGGATTCACCAGGCACTGAAGTCTCATCTCTCATGGAGTTTCTCACACCAGCAATGGATTCACCAGGCACTGGAGTCTCATCTCTCATGGAGTCTCTCACACCAGCAATGGATTCACCAGGCACTGGAGTCTCATCTCTTATGGAGTCTCTCAATCCATTTGAGCCTCATATATGAAACAAAGAGTCAAGCTTACACCGTCAGCTGGTATGTTTTATTGGTACTGAACAAAGCCCTTTCAAACTATTAGAGAACTGTGAGACAGAATGACAGTCACGATGAGGATGACAATGGTAATGACAACAACTTACTGTTGTATGTATATGTATCCCATCAGATTATAAGTTCCCTGAGGGTCAGATGTTTACAGTATTCAAGAAATAGATATTTGAAAAATATTTATTTACTCTCCATTCCTAGAACTATCAATCTATTGCCTGCACTATTGTCCCACCATGCTGCCTAATTAACATGGACCTGGAAAATTTTAGCTATCTAACATGCAAAGTTGCAACCAGGCCTTCAAGTCAACATCTTTTATCCTCTTAGCTTTCATCTCCCATCTGCCATACAGAAATGTCATAAGAGTTTTAGGTAATATTAAAACTTCTCCATCACCAACCCCCCATGAATGGTTTCCTTTCCCCCCAAATCAGTTTGAGGGCTTGAGATTCAGATGCAAATGCATGGCAGTATTGGAGTTCAGCAAACAGAGTAAGGAAAGATATTGAGGGAGTAAATAGAGTGAATTGTGGCCTTCTCATTTGAGGAGTTTAGCAGTGAGAAAGAGGAGCCAGAGACAATGGCAGGAAGAAGAGAGTTCTTTTGTTAAAGGTGGGAGAAATTTGAGCATATTTGTAAATGACTTGAATGCAGCCAGGAGTTAGCAAGAGATAGAAGACTGAAGAGAAAATAATAATATTGAGATGTACTATCAAAGGAGCCAAGAGGAAAATAAGATCAGGGAGAGGAAGATAGAGACAGAGATGGACAGGCAGGGAGACAGACAGAGACAGACAGATGACAGACACTTGGACCCTAGCCTGCTGCAGGACATAGTCATTGTTTCAATTTCATGCCTAGCCTGGCTCTAGATGACCCATGTCAGAATGCTTATGGCTTTGTCTCAGAGCTGAGCCAGAAGGGAAATCAGATGCCAGGCGACTGATATGAAGAATGTTGACCCTGCTGAGATCCCTTTGGGACTAAGTGAAAAGGGGAGAGAGGAAGTAATGGTTCTTGATGCCTAAATGATCTGTTAATTGCATTTTTTTCATGTTTTCCATCTGGCATGTATTTAAATTACATTCATATAACAAACAATTATTGAATACTTGTGATGTGCAAAGTAGAGAGGAAACTTGGCAAAGAGCATGGGGGCCTGCCAAAGAGCCAGGAAGAAATGGACTTGGGTCCCACTTCTGACACATACTGACTGTGGGACCTTGGATGAATGACTTGATCTCTTAGTGCTGAAAACTACCAAGAACAAGGAACTGAGAAGGTGCCAGTATATGCTGGGAGAAGGAGTTTCCTCACCCAGGAATTCTCTGAACAAGAGGAATCATAAATGTGGTCCTCACATACATCCATGCATGTGCGTGTGTATGTTCATGTGTGCATGTGCATGTGCATGAGTAACTGTTTGTTCCTGTGTCAGTGGAGTATGGTGGATAGTATGATGGTCTTAGAATTAGAAAGACTTGAATTTAATTCTCACTTCTGACATCTACTTAACTATGTGACTCTGGGTAAGTCACTTAACCATTTAAGGACTCAGGAGCTCCTTTAAAAAATTGCTATCTGATCTTTATTGCTGAAGGAATTTTTTGGAAAATCTCTCCTCATTTCTGAAATCATAGGTTTGGAGACCCCTTCAATAAACACACACATGTATATACACATGTGTACATATGTGTGTATATATGATAGTTACGATACAGTAGTGTATTATATGCCTTATTACATAGCTTGTATATCACATTCTATGTTATATTTATTTCATTGTTATATCATATCATGCCATGTCATATTATACTATATGTACATATAATATAATAAAGGGAGGAACTGTTCTAGGTGCTGTAAATATAAAGATAAAACACCAGTGGTCCTTGCTCTAACTGATGTTACATTCTTTTAAAGAAAGACTCAGACAAGTATAATAGAAAAGACAAGATGTGGTCAGAGGGTCTGGGTTTGAATTCTGAATCTTCTCCTTACCACTCCTGTGATAACAGGTTCAATATTTCCTTTCCACATCTGTGAAACAGGCAGGCTACTCGTAGTCACCCCTAAGAACCCATACAGCTCAAAACATGGAGTATGATACTATGAGGAATGTGATGTAGGAAAGGGAGCAAGGAAGAGGTAGATTGGAGCCAGCCACTTAACCTAATTGGGGCTCAGTTCCCTCCAATCTAAAAAAGTGTTCATGCTAGATAACATCTAAGGTCTCCTCAAACCTGTGCTCTCATTTTC
>JAQQSK010008978.1:7500-13278 GCA_028658325.1 Potorous gilbertii
ATTGGTGTTCAAAGGAGACTTTTTTCCTGCAAGGTGTTTACAGAATAAAAAGAATTTTGGGAACTGTTGCCCTATTTGAAATGTAAGCACCTGAAGCAGGGAGCTCTCTGATTTCATTCTCTTATTTCCCAATAGAGCAATCAAGCAATCCAAGCCTTTATTGAGCACAGACTTAGCCTTACACTGTGCTCAGATCCAGGGTGCCAAGATAGCAATGCCCTTAATTCTCTCAGTCTCTAAATCCTTCCATACACAACAAACAGATAGGAAGTGTAGCTCTTTCCTACATACTGTGCTAGGTTTGAAGAAACAAATTGACCCTGTCACAGAAGACTTCACTTTTCCTGGGGTGGGCTGGAAAGTCACAGCTTCTACGTTGTTATTGATGAGTTATTTCAGTCATGTCCTACTTTCCATGACCCAATTTGGGGTTTTCTTGGCAAAGATACTGGAGTGGTTTTCCGTTCCCTTCTCCAGGTTTTTTTCAGATAAAGAAACTGATGCAAACAAAGTGAAGTGACTTGACAAGGATCACAGAGCTAGTAAGTGTCAGACTAAATTCAAACTCATGATGATGAGTCTTTCTGACTCCAGACCTGATGCTCTATCCATTGCATCATCTCATTACAATAAATGAATGAAATTGCCACTCTTCGTTATTAATCAAGGTATATGATTCATCATTCACAGATGCAGACTAGTAACTGTTCTGAAACTTAGGATTAAAGATGGAAATCTAAAAACTACCTCAAAGTTCATCTAGAGTAGTCAAATGTCTACACTTTACAGATGAGGAAACTGAAGTCAAGGTGAGATGAGTGATAATTCCAGGACCATGTAGCTAGTAAGTATCTGAGGAAGAATTTGAATCTAGACCCTCTGCCTCCATTGTCACTGTTCTTTACAACATATCATTCTCAACATCTTAGAGATTTGTTTGGCAAATGAAAAAGTCAAGTGATCCACCCCCGTTAGAAAGCCAGGGAGTGTCATAAGCCAGACTCGAGCCCAGATAATACTGACTGCAAAGTCATCCCTGGATTTTATGATTCATCAGCTCTCACTCGAGTTTGTGAGGAACAAGTAGCCACACTAAGAGCAGCTTAGTTATAGAAAAACGTTTGAAATTCAGAAACATAATCTGTTCTTGAAATACTAACTATGGTTAATTGGCATCAAATAAAAGAGACCATGCTGAGTGCCTAAGAAGCTAGGTTTCTTTTCTTTTCTTTTCCTTTCTTTTTCTTCTCCTTATTTTTCCAACACTGACTTCGATTTCTGGGTATCTATCTTCATTCCCGATGAAAGCCTTTGATCTATTTCTGTGAATTATGGCCTCCCCTCCAACAGAATGTTCTCATTACTGTCAAGAGCCATAACGCCCACGCTAAATTGATCTATCTCCTCCATGAAATTATCGCCAGTGCTATATTCTCCAAATGCAAAAGCTGACTGGAGGGGAAACCCACTTTGAAGAGAGAGAATAAACATTGAGCCCATAAAATCACTCACTCCTCTTTCAGATTCTCTAAAAGCTGTTTTCAATTGGCTCTCCACTGTCAGGGCATGCCAGAAGGGGACACAGCTCTGCAAAATGCCAGCCTGGTGTGAATAGACTGAGCCACTAGAAGTCTTCTTCTCATTCGTGAACTACATGGTTAGGTTAGGGACTAGTTCTTATAAAGACCTATGTTTGTTAGGAAATAGAGAGCTGGCCTCTGAACCAGCAAGGCGTGAGTTCAAGTCCTACCTCTGGCATTTATAGACTCTGTGGTCTTGAGTGAGTCATTTGACATCTTAGTGCCAGAAGACTGTATGTTGCACAGAAAACACTAGTATGTATTGCTTGAAAGAGTTTCTCCCATTCTAAAAAATCGTTTTAGAAATCACAGGGTCAGTCCCTATTATCACCACATTCATTAAGAATTCTAAGGCTGTACAAAGTGTGTGCATGCTTAGGTCTGTATAAATATGTGTAATATGTATATGTGTATATGTATATGCACATGTACTTTGTGTGTATTGTTTGTGCAGGTATATACATGTGTATTATGTGTGTACAAGTGTATGCATATGTGTATAAATATGTGTATGTGTGCATTTTCTCAGAATAGTGCTTTACATTGTAAGTTCCGTCCCTCAAAACCAGATGAGACCTCATCAGGTGTCTGATCAAAAGCACAGGTCACTAGGGATCCCCACTACAATGCCCAAGACAAATGGGCCTCCAGCCTTCACGTAAAGACCACCAGGAAAGAGGAAACTTGTTAGCACCATGGATGGTGAAATAGAAAGAGACAACAAAGGATTTAGAGTCAGGAAAGTACTGGGTTTGAATTCCAACTCTGATACTCCCTTTTGGCATAACTATGGAAAATCAATTCCAACAATGAAAAAAGAGTTTAACTTCTGTGAGATGAATTTCTTTATCTCTAAAATGAGTTAGTAATACATTGCAACATCTCTCTCACAAGGTTCTTGCACAAAGAACAAATGAAATCCCACTTGAAAAGTGTTCTATTAGTAAATGAGATAGCATTTATAAAGTGCCTGGTGATTAGTAGGAGCTTAATAAATGTTTGTTCCTTCCCTATCTAAATGATCTGAAAATCTCTGTTGTCAATGCCATTAAAAAAATGAAGATGAATAGCCCTATATTTGCCAGAAAAGTGCTGAGAATGGAAAGAATGGATGAGGGAGGCAGTATTTCCCTCTGTTGGCCAAGAATTTGTAAATGACTTGTCTTCACTTGAAATTTGCTAATAAGAGGGGGTGAAGACAAGATGGAAGGCTAAAATCAGGGACTTGCTTGAGCTCTCCCCCCAAGTCCCCAAATATCTGCAAAGAATGACTAAACAAATTCTGGGGGTACAGAACCCACACAATGATGTTGTGAAGCAAATCTCTAGTTCAAGACATCCTGGAAGGTTCACAGGAAGCATCTACCATGCAAAGCTGGGGGCTGGGAGCAGACCACAAACCAACGTGTACCATGACAGCACTGACAGGGTCTGATCAGACTTCAGGGGGACTGAATCACTGGAAGCTGTGGAGGTTTCCAGAATAGTTGACCCCAAAAATGTGAGGACAAGATGATCAGTGGAAAAAATCTGTGGGACCTTTGTGAAAGAGTAGCACAGTGCAGCCCCAACCCCAAGTGGAGGGGTGAAGGAGCTCATGGGGGCCACAGAAGCTGCAGTGGCTGTTTCTGGAACTCTAGGCCCACATATCGTGGGGGAGCAAAAAACTGACAGTGCACCTCTTCACCCCCACTGGAAGCAGAGAACTACCTTAACAAAGAGCTCAAAAGTCAAGTAAATGGTGGGGAAAATGAATAAAAATCAGAAAAAAATCAGACTACAGAATCTTACTTTGCTGAAAAGGAAGATCAAATCATACAATCAGAAGTAGACAACAGAGTCAAATATCCAGCATCCAAAGCTTCCAAGAAAAATATGAACTGTCTGAGTTCATGGCAGATCTCAAATATGATTTTCAAAATCAAGTAAGAAGCACAGGAAAAATTGGGAAGAGAAATGAAAGTGATGCAAGAAAATCATGAAAAACAATTAACAGTTATTAAAGGGGACCCAAAAATGCTGAAGAAAATAACACCTTAAAAAAATACACTAACCTAAAAGGCAAAAGAGATCCAAAAAGGCAATGAGGAGAAGAATGACAAGAATCAGAATTGGACAAACAGAAAAGGCTCGCTGAAGATAATAATTCATTAAGAATTAGAACGGAGAAGATGGAAACTCAAGATTTTATGAAAAATCAAGAATTTATAAAATAAAACCAAAAGAATGAAAAAATAGAAGACAATGTGAAATATCTCATGAGAAAAAGCAACTGACCTGGAAAATAGATCCAGGAGAGACAATTTAAAAATTATTGGACTACCTGAAAGTCATGATCCAAAAAAAGAGCCTAGACATCATCTTTCAAGAAATTATCAAGGAAAATTGCTCTAATATTCTAGAACCGGGAAGTAAAATAGAAATGGAAAGAATCCACCACTCACCTCTTGAAAGAGATCCCAAAAGAAAAACTCCTAGGAATATTGTAGCCAAATTCTAGAGTTCCCAGATCAAGGAGAAAATATTTCAAGCAGTCAAAAAGAAACAATTTGAGTATTGTGGAAACACAATCAGGGTATCACAAGATCTAGCAGCTTCTACATCTACAATATGATATTCCAGAGATCTAAGGAACTAGGATTAAAACCAAGAATCACTTAGCAGCAGAATTGAGTATAATATTTCAGGGGGAAAATATTGCCATACAATGAAACAGAGGACTGCCAAGCATTCTTGATGAAAAGACCAGAGTTGAATCGAAAATTTGACTTTCAAATATAAAAATAAAGAGAAGCATGACAAGGTAAACAGGAAGGAGCAATCATAAGTCACTTACTAGAGTTGAACTGTTTACATTCTTTCATGGAAAGATAATATTTGTAACCCTTGAGAGTTTTCTCAATGTTAAGGTAATTGGAGGAATTTTATACATATATTATATATACATATACAGAAATACATATATACACATATACAGAGGGCACAGGTTAAATTTAATATGAAGGGGTGATATCTAAAGCAATAAAATTGAGGGGTGTGAAAGGAATATATTGGGAGAATGAGAAAGGGAGAAATAAAATTTCCTCTCACATAAAAGAGGCAAGATAAAGCTTTTACAATGGAGGGGATTTGGGTTAAGGAAGAAATAACATGCACACTCAATCAGGTATGATAATCTGTCTTACCCTACAGGAAAGTGGGGTGGAAGATTAAAGAGGTGCGGAGATGATAGAACAGAAGGGAGGGCAAATGGGAGGAGGGGGTAATCAGAAGAAAACACTTTTGAGGAGGGACTGGGTCAAAAGAGAGAATAGAATAAATTAGGGGCAGGATTGGATGGAGGGAAATATAGTTCATAACATGACTGTCGTGGAAATGATTTAGATGTATACACTATATTGAATTGCTTGCCTTCTCAAGGGGGTAGGTGGAGAGGGAGAAGGGAAAGTAGTTGGAACTCAAAAATTTTGAAAACAAATGTTAAAAATAGTTTTTACATGGAACTGGGAAATAACACATCCAATCAATGGGGTATAGAAATCTATCTTACCCTACAAGAAAATAGTAGAGAAGAAGATGAGAGAAGAGGGAATGTGAGAGAAGGGAAGGCAGATTTGGGGAAGGGTATTCAGAATGCATGCTGTCTTGGGGGAAAGGGAGGGGACATATGGGGAGAAAATTCAGAACTCAAAATCTCATGGAAGTGAATGTCGAAAACTAAAAATAAATAAATTAATGCCCTCAAAAAGAAATATATATATGTATATATATATATATATATATACATATATATATATATGTATATATATATATATACACATATATATGTATGTATGTATATTCATTATTTACTTCAGAGTTGAAGTATTCTGATGGATTTTAGAGGGGAAATGCTTGTTACAAGCACAAACCAAAAATATCTCTCTATAAAACTGTCATTTAATTGAGAAAAAATTAGTATTTCATGATCAAGACAAAAAAAGTGTCAGCATGGTCTTATAGATAGTTGACTTCCAAGAGAGAAAGACACCTGGGTTTAAGTTCTACCTCTGACATAGACTGACTTTGTGGCCCTGGACAAGTCATTTAATCTCATACTTCAAGCAAATTTCTCAAAGATTAAGTTGGGGAGTGTTTTCTGCTCTTTAATAGCAGCTGAGTTTCCACACTGGGAGTTCCTCACAGTAAATAAAACCAA
>JAQQSK010008979.1:0-13278 GCA_028658325.1 Potorous gilbertii
GATGATAGAAGAGAGGGCAGATTGGTGATATGGGTAATTAGAATGTCCAGTGTATTGGGGAGGGGGGAGGGGACAAATGGGGAGAAAATTTTGGAACCCAAAATCTTGTGAAAATGAATGTAAAAAGTTAAATAAATAAATTTATTTAAAAAAAAAAAAAAAAGGCATAGGTAGCAATCACAGTTACAGACAAAGTAAAATCAAAAACAGACCTAATGAAAAGAGATAATCTGTAAACTACATTTTGCTTATAGACAATGAAATAATAATAACATTTTTTCACATTGTCACAGCAAGTTTCTCTGATAGAAGTCTCATTTCTCAAATATATACTAATTATAGAACTGAGTCAAATTCATAAAAAAAAAATAAGCCTTTCCCCAATTTATAAATGTCTAAGGATATGAACATGAAGTTCTTCAAAGAAATCAAAGCAATCCATATTCATATAAAATGCTGTAAATCACTAATGATTAGAAAAAGTCAAATTAAAAGAACTTTGAGGTACCACCTCACACCTATCAGAAATTACAAAAAGGGGAAAGGAAGAGGGGAACATAGGTATATTGATGAACTGATGGTGAAGTATAGAATTGGTTCTACCATTCTAAAAGTAATGTGGAACTATACCCAAAGAGCTATAAAGTTGTGCATGCTCTTTGATCCAGCAATACCACTAATAGACCTGTACCCCAAAGAGATCAAAGTAAAGGGACCTATATGTACAAAAATATTTATGGGGACCATTTTGTGGTGGCAAAAAATTGAAATGGAAGGGCTGCTTATCAATTGAGGAATGGTTGAACAATTTGTAGCATATGATTGTGATGAAGTATTGCTATGCTATAAGAAATGACAAGGGAGCTGCTTTCAGCAAAACATAGGAATAACTATATGAACAGATGCAAAGTGAAATGAGAAAAATTGAGAGATCATTGTATACAGTAACAGCAATATTGTAATGATGATTATTGTAAAAGATTTGAATACTCTTATCAATGTAATAGTCCAAGATAATTCCAAATAAATTATTATGAAAAAAATGCTATCCACCTACAGAGGGAAAACTCGTGAATTCTGAGTAAATATAATTTTCAAACTTTATTTTTATTGCCTTTTGGGAAATATGTTCTTATATTGAAATGTTTTACTTAATTTCACATGTATAAATGATATCATATTGCTTGTTTTCTCATTGGATATAGGAGAAAGTAGTAAAGAATGAAAGAATTTATTACTTAAATTTGTTTTAAATGATAAAAATAAATGATAAATTAAAAAAATCCTTTTAAAAATAATAGCTTAAAAAATCATCCAAAACAACAGAAACAATCAGCCTCACCATAAAAAGATACCACAGTTACAGAAAAGCTCAAGGCACAGTGGCAAAAGAACAAAATGACTTGAAAATATCTACAAACCATGATTCAAAGAAAGATGCACATTAAGCACAGTCACTCCACAAGGCATGCCTTATCCAAGAAAGAAGTTAGAGAGAAGGGATTTAAAAGAAAGAGAAAGGATAAAAGAAAACATTTATTAAGAGAGACAGTGGTCAGAAATAAAACAGACTCAGAGTAAGAAAAAGAAGGATATGTAGAAGGGAAGATAATAGGGTAAAGTAGATAGCAATCAAAACAGTGAAAGTGAATGGGAGGAACTCATCCATAAAATGGAACTTGATAACAGAATTGTAAAACTAGAATCCAACAATACAAGAAATACACTTGAAACAGAAAGATACAAACATAGTTAAGATAAGGGGCTGGAGCAGAAGCTAATATGTCCATGTTGAAAGTAAAAAAGGCGGGTATAGTAATCACAATCTCAGAAAAACTAAAATAAAAAATAGACCTAACTAAAGGACATAATCAGGAAAACTAAATTTTGCTAACAGATAATATAAACAATGAATTAATATCACCATTGAAGATAAATGGACCAAATAACATAACATCTGAATTCTTGAAAGAAAAACTAAATTACTTATGGAAGGAAATACCAAAACTGTACTAGTGGGGGACCTCAATTTACTCTTCTAAGACCTAGATAAATTTAACTATAAAATTAACAAGTAATAATTTAAGAGATTAATAAAATTTTATAAAAGTTAGACATGATAGACCTCTGGAGAAAATTTTATGGGAGAAGAAATATAAGTTGCCCACATAAACACAACAGAAAATAGAACACTTGAAGATGGCAAGAATAGAAAGATACATATACTCTAGCACTTCCCTCACAGCCCACAAAATACCTGTTAAAAACTGGCTCTCAACAAATTCTAGAGCAGCAGAAGCTACAGGACAACAGAGTGAAAGAGGTCTTCTGCCAAAGGTAACCTGGAAGGCCAACAGGAAAGGACTATCTCACGAGACACTGAGCAGAACAGGGCCCAGTCCTGGCCAAGTGGCACTGGGAGGAATAGGACCTGAACAGACCTCCAGGGAAGAATTCCAGCAGGAAGGGTCCCAGATTCCCTCAACCCACAAGCAACAAAGAAGCCCCAAAGGTCAGTGTGGGAGGGATTTCCCAGCTGTTCAAGAAGGGAGCAGAGTTCCCCCAGCCCCCTAGGTGGCTGCAGAGGCAGCAGCAGCAGGTGGAGGGCACCTACAGTGGCCACAGAAGCAGCCTGGGTCCACTGTCCAGTCAACTCAGCTTAAAGCCTTTGGGGGAATTGAGCAGCTGATCCAAACCTCAACATTAGTACTGGGGGGTGGAGGAGCACTAGGACCCTCCTCTTGACAAAGGATTCAGAAGTCAAGCAACTGGCTGGGAAAATGCCCAAAAAAGGGGAAAAAATAAGACCACAGAAGATTACCTTCTTGGTGAACAGACATCTTCTTCCATTCTTTCCAATGAGGAAGAACAAGGCATACTGTCAGAGGAAGTCAAGGCTTCTACCTCCAGTACTTTCAAAATGAATATGAAATGGGTTCAAGCCATAGAAGAGCTTGAAAAGTGAGTCACCAGCTTGCTAAAGGAGAATCAAAAAATGTTGAGGAAAATAACACCTTCAAAAATAGGCTAACTCAATTGGAAAAAGAGGTCCAAAAAACCAATGAAGAGAAGGAGACTTTAAAAAGCAGTATTAGCCAGATGGAAAAGAAAGTTCAAAAGTTTGCTGAACAAAATAGTTCTTTAAAGGAGAGACTGGATTTCAGGGAAGCTAACGACTACAAGATAAACCCAGAAGTTAAAAAACAAAACCAAAGATTGAAAAAATAGAAGATAATGTGAAACATGTCATTGGAAAAACAACTGACATGGAAAATAGATCGAGGAGAGACAATTTAAAAATTATGGAACTACCTGAAAGTCATGATCATAAAAAAAGAACCGAGACATCATCTTTCATGAAATTACCAAGGTAAACTGCCTTGACATTCTGGAACCAGAGGGCAAAATAAATATTGAAAGAATCCACCAATCAACTTCTGAAAGAGATCAAACAGAGAAACTTCTAGGAATATTGTAGGCAGATTTCAGAGTTCCTAGGTCAAGGAGAAAATATTTCAAGTAGTTAGAAAGAAACAATTTGAGCATTGTGGAAATACAATCAGTATAACATGGAATCTGGCATTTCTAAATTAAGGGATTGAAGGGCTTAGAATAGGATATACCAGAAGTCAAAGGAACTGGGATTAAAACCAACAATCACCTACCCAGTGAAACTGAGCATAATACTTGAAGGGAATAAATGGTCGTTCAATGATATAGAGGATTTTCAAGCATTTATGATGAAAAGACCTGAACTGAATAGAAAATTTGACTTTCAAACATAAGAATCAAGAGAAGCATGAAAAGGTAAACAGGAAAGAGAAATCATAAAAGATTTTCTAAAGCTGAACTGTTTGCATTCCTACATGAAAAGAAAATATTTGTAACTCGAGACTTTTCTCAGTATTTGGGATTCTCAGTATTTGGGATTACACACACACACACACACACACACACACACACACACACACACACACATAGACAGGGAGTACAGGTTGAGTTGAATCAGAAGAGATAATATCCATAAAAAAACTAAATTAAAAATAAGGGGTGAGAGAGGAAAATATTGTGAGGAGAAAGGGAGAAAAGGAATGTGTCAGGTTATCACTCATAAAAGAGATAAGAAAAATCTTGTTCAATGGAGGAGAAAAGGGAGGAGGTGAGAGGGGGAAAGTGAAGCTTACTCTCTTCATATATGGCTTAAGGAGGGAATAACATGTTCACTAAATTTGTTATGAAAATCTATCTTACACTACAGGAAATTAGGGGATAAAGGTACAAGTAGCGTGAGAAGGATAACAGAAGGGAGGGCCAATGGGAGAAGGGAGTAACTAGAAGTAAACACTTTTGGGAAGGGACAAGTTCAAATGAGAGAATAGAATAAACAAGGGACATGGTGGGTGGGGCAGCAATATAGTTAGTCTTACACAACATGACTATTATGGAAGTCTTTTGCAAAATGACACATATATAGCCTGTATTGAAATGCTTGCCTTCTCAGTGGGGATGAGTATGGAGGGAGGGAGAGAGAGAAGTTGGAATTCAAAGTATTAGAAATGAATATTGAGAATTATTATTGCATATAACTGGGAAATAAGAAATACAGGTAATGGAGTATAGAAATTTATCTTGCCCTACAAGAAAAGAAAGAAGATGGGAATAAGGGGAGGGTAGGATGTGATGGAAGGGAGGATGCATTGAGGGAAGGGGTTATCAGAATGCAAAGTACTGTGGGGTGCGGGAGGGGAGAGATGGGGAGAATAATTGGACTTAAAATTTTGTGGAAATGAACGTCAAAATCTAAAAATAAATAAATAAAAAGAAAAAAGGAAAAAAGAAAATGGAACACTTTTGTAATACTAACTGAGAAAAAGAAATTAAACATTAAAAATATGAGATATCTAAGGAAAATAAACAAAAGCAAAAGCCAGGATCAGATGGATTTGCAACTTAATTCTACCAAATATTTAAAGAATAATTCATTCTAATACATTACTACTTAAAACTACTGGGGGACAAATAGGTAAAATAGGAGCCCTATCAATTTTTTTCTATGATACAAATATAATCTTTATACCTGAAACAAAGAAAGCAAAAACAGAAAAGAAAATTATAAATTTCCCCAATGAATTTTTATTAAAATATTTTAAATGAAATAAGAGCAAGAAGATTACAACAATATATCACAAATATCATATTCTATGACTAAGTTGACTTTATATCAAGAATGCAGGCTTGAGTCAACATAAAGAAAACTAAAAATATAATTAGCCATATCACTAACAAAACAACAAATACATGATTATTTTAAAAGATACTGAGAAAGGTTTTGACACTATGTAACACCTACTCCCATTAAAACAATAGACAATATATGAAAAAACAAAGCTTTTGTGAAAATGATGAGCAATATATATTTAAATCCAACTTCTAGCATTAGCTTGCTGAAAGATAAACTACAAGTTTTTCTAATTGGAGCAGGGGTGAAACAAGGATGTCAATCATCACATATTTTGCTACACATAATAGCTATAGCAATAAAATAAGAAAATGAAGTTGAAGGAATATGAATACATAGTGAGGGAACAAAATCATGACTTTCTGAAGACATTATGATGGTTTACTTACGGGATCTTTACAGAATTAAAATGGATACTTTTGATTACATAACATTAATAAGCATTTGTACAAACAGATCCAATGTAGCAAAAATTAGAAGGAAAACAAGAAAGCAGGGGAAAGGTTTTAAAGAAGGTCTCATTTCTCAAATTCATAGGGAACTGAGCAAAATTTATCAGAACAAGAGCCATTTCTCATATAATAATCAAAGGATATATAGGTCAAAGAATGTAAAAAGTCAGTTTTCAGAGAAAGGAACAAAAGCTATCAACAATCATATATAAACATTCCAAATCACTAATAGAGATATGCAAACTAAAACTACTCTGATGTATCATCTCAGTCCTTTCAAATTGACTAAGATGGCAGAAAAGGAAAATGACAAATGCTAGAGAGGAATGGAAATAGAGGTACCCTAGTACACTGTTAGTGGAGTTGTGAACTAGTCCAACAAGGAATTTAAAAGTACATATGCTTTTTCACCCAATAATTTTCACCCATTAATCTATATCTCAAGAGATAAACAAGAATGTGTATGTGCATGTGTGTGTGTATTTGTAGCAGCTCTCTTATTTTTGACAGCAAAGAATTGGAAACAGACTATACCCATGAAGTGGTGAATGACTGAAACAATTATGGAATATGAATGTGATGGAATACTGTTTTAATGGAAGAAATGATGAAGATAATTACTAAAGACAAATTTAGGGAAACATATGAATTGATGCAAAGTGAAGTAAGAAGAACTAAGAAAACACAATGATGCCAATATTATAAAGATAATCAACATTTAAAAGGAAAGCTATTTGCCTCCAGATAGAGAACTAATGGACTTAGAAGGCAGTTTGTAACATTTTTTCCTCTCTTTTTTCTCTCATTTCTTTTCAGAACATAGATAATGTGGATATTTGTTTTGTATGATTTCTTACCTTCTCTTTGGGTGTGGAGTGTGAAGAGAGGAATGGAATCTGAAACTGAAAACATGAAATTCCATTAAAAAAAGAAGAAACAACAGTAAAAACTTATTTAAAAATTATAAAAATTAGACAAGACTTGATTGAAGTTATATGAGAAGACACACTAAACTATCCCTTCTTGGATGTAGGGGTTTCACAGACTTTCAGACTTTTTCAATGCGCTGAATTTTTTTTTCCTCTCTAAAATTTCTGTTTGTCATATTAGATTGCTCTCTGGGAAGGAGAGGGTGTTGGATACTTGTGATAATTATGGTGATTTAAGAAATAGAAAATATACATGGAATCCTATTTAAGAAAATGAATATGTTCACATAAATAAAAAGATTATGATTGAATAAAGGAATTTTGTAGTTCATGAGCATGGAAGTTGAACATCTGTGAGTAGCAGAAAAATCAAGGGTATAAACATTCCCATGTGTGGCCAAGGCAGAGGGGTGGAATAGGACATGAAAGAATGGATTAATAAAATCAGAAGCTAAAGTACTAAAGGAAACATCAATCTGTCAGAAGTCCCCTAGTATGAAGGTAAAAGTTTAGATGAAAAGAGAGAGACAGAGACCCAGACAGAAAGAAACAGATAAAGAAAGAGACATGGAGACAGAGATAGACACGAATAGAGACAGACACAGATAGAACAACAAAGACAGGCAGTCAGAGAGACTGAAAAAGACAAGGGAACAGAAACAACTAGGCACTGATCTTATTGAGGAAGAAGGAAGAATCTCCTAGAATTTTATAGACAATAGTCAGATCGAATAATAAATTTGGATATAGAAAATGTCAAAGAGAGAGAGAGTTACAAGGGAAATATCACCACCTTTTCTTTGAAGTAAGTATGTAGTATTGAATAGGGTGAAATAGAGGAAGTGAGTTCAATCATTCAAGGTTTCTTTTGTGGTATAATGAAAAGAAGATTAAATTTGGATGCAGAAGGCCAGATTTTGAGTTATGGCTGGGCTGTTATTACTTCTGAGATATTGGTCAAGTCATTTAAAGTCTCGAGGCCTCACTTTCACCACATGTAATATAAAAGGGTTGTACTACATGACTTCTAATGTCCCATTTAGGTGTAAATACTCTAATAACACACCCAAGAGGCAGTACACATTTATTAAGTGCTTGAAATGGGCCAGGCACACACTGTGCATTGGGGAGAGAACAAAAGACAAAAGACAGCCTTTCAAGGAGCTTATTGTTCAATGGAAGGAGATAAAAAGTGAAGAACTATATCCAAACAAATTATTTAGAGGATAATAGGAAATCATTCAGAGAGAAAATGTACTAGAATTAAGAGAGGTTGAGAAAGGCTTCCTGCACAAGATAGGATTTTAGTTGGAACTTAAAGCCAGAGAAGCAAATAGGCAGAGATGAAGAGTGAAAGCATTCCAGGCATCAAGAGTAGCTGAGAAAGTGCCTATAACTAAGAGATGGAGTGTCTTCTTCCTGCAACAGCAAGGAGGCTGGTGTCACTGCATTAAATCAGACATGGTTGGAAGTAAGGCATAAGAAGACTGGAAAGTTAGGAGGGAGTTAGGGTATGAAAAGCTTTGGATAAAATAGGGGATTTTGTATTTGATCATGTACTAGGGAGTCATTGGAGTTTATTGAGGGGGAGGGATGACATGGTTGGAGCTGTGCTTCAGGAAAATTGCTTTAGTGACTGAGTGGAAGATTGATTGGAGTGGGAAGATGCTTAAAGTACACAGATCTCTCGGCAGGCTATTGCAATAGTTCAGGCATGAGGTAATCAGTGCTGCATTAGAATGGTGGCAATGTCAGAGAAGAAAAGTGTTTATATTTGAAAAATGGTGCAAAAATGAAATTGACACCATGCTGTAATAGACTGGATATGGGGGATATGTAGGTTGAGAGTTTCTGAGGAGTAGATGATACCTAGGTTTCCTGCCTGAGGGACTAAGAGTATGGTGTTGCCCTCTGTAATAACAGGGAAGGTGGTGGAGAAATTTAAGCAAGAATAATAAAGAGAATGTGAATTCTGTGTTGGATTTTCTTTTCTTTATTTATTTATGGTTATTTATTTATTTTTCATTTTCAACATTCACTTCCACAAAATTTTGAGTTCCAAATTTTCTCCCCATCTCTCCCCTTTCCCTACCCCCAAACACCATGTATTCTGATCACCCCCTTCCCCAACCTGCTCTCCCTTTTATTATACACCTCCCTTCCCTTCTCTCCATCCTCTCTCTTTTCTTGTAGGGCAAGACAGATTTTTATACACCATTACCTGTATTTCTTATTTACCAGTTACATGCAAAACAATTCTCAAAATTTCTTCCTACAGCTTTGAGTTCTAACTTCTCTCCCTTCCTCCCTCCCTACTCATCCCCACTATGAAGGCAAGCAATTCACTATAGGCTATATATGTGTAGTTTTGCAAAAGACTTCCATAAAGTCATGTTGTGTAAGACTAGCTATGTTTCCCTCCATCCTATCCTCCCCCCCCCCTTATTCTATTTTCTCTTTTGAGCTTATCCCTACTCAAAAGTGTTTACTTCTAATTACTCCCTCATCCCATTTGCCCTCCCTTCTATCATCCCCCTATTCCACTTATCCCCTTCTCCCCTAATTTCCTGTAGTGGAAAATACAATTTCATACTATGTTAGATTTTCAAAAAGCTATGGAATATAGATTTTTGTTGTAAAAAGGCTAAGACCATTCGATTTTAAGGAATAGAGACTAGAAAATGTTCATATCTATTTTGGGAATAGAAGAAGATATGTGTGTTTATAAATAGTGGCTGAATTAGTTTTAAGCAGTTTGCCTAGGCAAATCATGAAAAATAAGTCTAATTAAATAGTATAGAGGGAGACTTAGAACCTCCATTTGCTCTCTAAAACCTGGGAGTCATCCCAGAGAAACTCAAAAGTAAATAAACCCTTCTAAAATGATATATTGACCTGACACTAGTTTAGTTCTCTGAGGGATTTTTGGTGGGATTACTCTGAATTTTTCCCCTGTTTTAAGATGTTATGTAATTACTTGGATATTTCATGAATCAGAATTTCATCCATGTGGAGGGCCTCTCTTCAACTTCATAAATGGTCTTCCATGGGTTACTCTGCTTAGAAAAACTTATTTAGTGGTCAGCCTTCTGGGAATGCACTTCCTCAAATTTATTAGGCTTCACTGCCTGTTGTCATTCCAATGCTCAAAACCCTTCCAACCTGGGAGATTTGAGTGAAATTTAAGCTCTCTGGTACAATCTTTGACAATCCAGGTCACTTTCAAACCATTATGTAGCAGTAGCATCACAAGAGGATCTTAATAAAAGCTAATTATGGGACTTTTTTTTAACTCTTCCTGTGTTCCTTTACTAATATAACCATTTGCCACAAGGCAACAATGAATATAAATCTCTGATTTCTGATAAACCCAAAGGAAATATTTCCATCCATTTGTCAATCTCTTAAACAGGCTGCCATAATTTTTATAATACGTGTTCCTTTTGTCAGCATAAAACTTCATCTGCTGACATTCCTCGAGCATGGCTAAGAATTCAGAAGGGCTATCCTAGTTCTTCAGAACTATCTAGACACTGTCCTGACCTATCAAGTAAGGTGGTCACTTGCTTGTTCATTTTGCCATTATCTATAACATAATACAATCTAACATTGTCCTTTTACACTAGAAAATCTGAATGCTAATGAAATGGATCAAAACATTAATTAAATTGTCAATAGATCATTCAGTCTTAGTTACTAATTGTTTTTTTCCTTCAATTATTTTCAAAAAATACGGGGACAGACCATTAAGAATGAAAATAGGATACTAATGAATGCAGTTTTCCAGTACTTATTAAGCAAAACTTTTTTATGTCATTGTATTATTTATATATGGAAAAAAATAATTTTACCACATGTTTGCCTCTTTTGCAATTAATTGAAAAACAAGAAAAAATGCCTAAGATTTTAATAACTGTCTACACTATAAAGAAATACTGGTTTAGTGTTATTGGTGTTTTTTTGTTGTTGTTTTTTTTTCGGTTATGTTTCAGAACACTGAGATTTTAAGTGACATATCCAGAGTAGATGGGCAGTATGTGTTAGAGGCAATATTCTAATCAAGGCTTTCTGCTCTAAGACCAGCCATCAGTTGACTATGCCTCCTCCCATTGGTGGCTCTATCCTACATGGACCAGCAGAATGTGCTTCTTTACCTTCTTCCCCTCATCCCCAGGTCTCTGGACAGCAATATTACTTTATCTTGGATTAGCTATCTTTCCTTCTCAGTGTCATGTTCTTGCTCATTGAATTTGACTAATTACTTCTTGCATCACTTTAAGAAACATCTGTGCCTAGTGGATAGGACAGCAACAGTTAGGAAGACCTGAGTTCAGGTCCCATACTAGTGTGACTATAGCAGTAAGTACCCTTGGCAAACAAAGGAGGTCCTGCTGCATAGGTTCTTAGATCTGCTTTTCTAAAAGGAGAGCAACTTTTATTTTTATTTTTTAATTAATTAATTCATTTTCAGTTTTCTACAATCACTTCCATAAATCTTAGTTTTTCTCTTCCTTCCTCATCCCTCCTTCCTCACTCCCTGAGATAGTGTGCAATCTTACATGGATTCTATACACACATTCTTACTAAATACATTTTCACCTTAGTCATGTTTCATAGAAGAATTCAAATGAATGGGAGAAACCAGGAGAAAAAACAAACCAAATAAAACAAAACACAAGGGAAAATAGCCTGCTTCATTCTGTGTTCCAATTCCATGGTTTTTTTCTCTGGATGTAGAAAGCATTTTGTCTCAAGAGTTCATTGGGAATTTTTTAGGTCCTTGAAATGCTGTGAAGGGCTAAGTCTACCAGAAAAATTCCTCACACATTGTGGTTGTTACCGTGAACAAAGTTCTCCTGGTTCTACTCCTTTCACTCAGCGTCAGTTCATATAAGTCCATCCAGGCCTCTCTGAAGTCTTCCTGTTCATCATTTCTTATAGCACAATAATATTCTATTACATTCATACACCACAACTTGCTCAGTCATTCCCTAACTGATGGCATCTCCTTGATGTCCAGTTCCTGACCACTACAAAGAGAGCTGCTATAAATATTTTTGTACATGTGGAACCCTTTCCCATTTTTATGATCTCTTTGGGATACAGTCCTAGAAGCAATATTGAAAGGTCAAAGGGTATCTATGTGTCTAGCCTTTTGGGCATAGTTCCAAATTGCTTTCCAGAATGGTTGGATGAGCTCACAGCTCCACCAACAGTGAATTAGTGTTCCAACTCTCCCACATCTTCTCCAACATTTATCACCAGGAAAGCAACTTTTGAGGGGTCACTTTAATCAGACATGTACACCAACAGAGAAAATACAAGCAAGACAAACAGACAGGGCTTCTGTCTGATCATAGGCAACATATATATACATACCAGAGAAGCACTAACATCTGGCTTTTCAAAGGCGGGGTTGGGGGAGTTGTTAAAACAACTGCCCAGAGTCTCATCTGCCACACAAACCTTCTTCCAAAAACCAAGCCCAAAAGCAAAACCTCACCTCAGAGTATATATACTCTTTTCAGAGCTAGAGGGCAGGCCCCCTCTTGACCCAGTGCCTCATTAGCATCAACAAAAGGTGTGAGCCTTCATACAAATAAAGTTTCCTCCAATCAAGCCTCCCTCAATAGCTCCACCTGAGGCCTATCAAGGAACAGGGAATTTTTTTTTAATTCCCGTTATGGTGACTATGAGCAAGTCACTTCTCAGTGACTCAGGCAGCTAACTCTCTTAGATGAACAATTTCATTCAAAGGGGAAGATTCCTCACTAGGATTCCCTCAAAGCAAAAAAAATCATAGGTCGGTCTAGATATTAATTGCTGCCCCACCCCAAAAAATGAAATGATTATTCTTACACCATCAATTCCAAAGCTGATTTGAAAGTACATTATGGGTTGCTTGTCCTGGCTACCAACATTTCTAATGATAGCTCTCATCACTAGATACCTAATTCTCTCTGTAATAGCTCTAGCTTCTACATTTCTCTTGTTACATTCATGGTGTCTATACTTTGAAGTAAAGTGACTAATAGGAATATACCAAAGACAATTTCTAGTGTCTCACAAAATTATGGAGGTACTATACTCTCAAAGGCTATGACAGTGAAGTACTAGCTACGGAATATACTATATCAAGAAGGAGAGTCATCCAGAATGAGCCCAGCAATGGATTTTGCATATGTCCACTTAGAACCACTAGAGGATGAATCTTTTTCAAAAAGAGTAATTCATAATGCCCATTTGCCAAGGGACTGAACAGGTAAGATCTGTATCTTTGGAAGGATAACCTGTGCCAGTGAAATCATGGATCCTAGAGAAAAAAAAATAAAAGATTCCAAACCAACCTTGCAGGAAACACAGTACACTCATAAAGTGATAAGTTCCACTGTTACAGCCTTGCATTTGTTTCATAATGTTGTATTAAATGACTAAAAGCAGGGCAGGCATTTATTTCAACAGCCTTTGCCTCCTTTCTCTATTTATTTCCAAATTGGATCTGCCATCTACATTTAAACAAGCAGCCTTTTTTCATTTTTCCCCAAGTGGTATTGTCTGCATAGCCCATATAATATAGTAACTTTGATTTTTCATGGGAATCAATCTTTCCTTGTCAGGGGACAACTTGCCAAGACCCACTGCATTCAACAATATCATC
>JAQQSK010008980.1:0-13277 GCA_028658325.1 Potorous gilbertii
AATAACGTGGCCAGCCTGTAGAAATTACACTCTCCGAAGCATAATTTGAATAGATGGCAGTTCAGCTTGAGAAAGGACTTCAGGGTCTGGTACCTTATCCAGCCAGGTGATTCTCAGGATCTTCCTATGACAGTTCAACTGGAAGCAATTTAGTTTCCTGTCATGGCATTCGTGGACTGTCCATGTTTCACAGGCATACAACAATGAGATCAGCACAACAACTCCGTAGACCTTCAGTTTGGTAGTCAATCTAATACCTCTTCTCTCCCAAACTTTTCTTCAGAGACTCTCAAACACTGAGCTAGCTCTGGCAATGTGTGCATCAACCTTATTGTCAATGAGTACATCCCTGGGAAGTACACTACCAAGGTAAGTGAACTTAACCACAACATTCAACATTTCTCCATTTGTTGAAACTGATGGTTCCTTGTATGGATGGTGTAGTGGTGGCTGATGGAGTACCTGTGTTTTCTTGTGTTAATTATTAGGCCAAAATTAGCACAGGCTGCAGAAAATTCAAAGCTATTTATGGACCAAAAATCTATGGTGCATCACAACTACTCAGTGCTGATGGAGCCACATTGATTAGTGATAAGGACATGATCCTAGATAGATGGGCTGAACTCTTCCATAATGTTCTCAACAGACCATCATTAATCAATGCTGAGGCCTTTGATCATTGACCTCAGTTTGAAGTCAATCTCTCCTTAGCTGAACTTCCAACTGAAGAAGAGGTTTTGAGTGCCACTAGACTCCTTTCATGTGGCAAAGCACCTGGTGCTGATTCTATTCCAGATGAGATTTACAGGTAGGGAGACCATTGCTCATACAAAAGCTGAATGAAATTTTCCAGGTTATATCACAAGAGGAGGTTATCCCCCAGGAGTTCAAGGATGCCTCCATTGTCCATCTCTATAAAGGTAAAGGGAATAGATTGTCCTACAACAATTACAGGGGGATCTCTCTCTTAGTCACTGCTGGCAAAGTTCTTGCTACAGTCCTCCTTAATAGACTGATCCTTTACCTGGAAGATGGTCATATACCTGAGAGCCAGTGTGGCTTCAGAAAGGGTTGAGGAATAGTCAATATGGTGTTTGCTGCCTGACAACTCCAGGAGAAATGCCATGAGCAGAACACAGGTCTAGACACAATATTTGTACATCTGACCAAGGCCTTTGACACTAGTAGTCATGAGGACTTCTGGAAAATTATGTCAAAATTTGGTTGCCCAGAGAAGTTCATCAATATTGTGCATCAATTTCATTATGGCATGTTTGCCTGGGTTCTGGATAGTGGACAATGCTCTCATCCCTTCCCAGTCACCAATGGAGTGAAACAGAGTTGTGTGCTTGTTCCCATGCTTTTTAGCATGATGTTTTCAGCCATGTTGTCAAGTGCTTTCAGTGAAGATGAACACAGAATCAAGGTCAACTACCATACTGATGGTAATTTCTTCCATTTGAAAAGGCTACAAGCCAAGACCAAAGTGGAGAGAGCGTTGCTGCATGATTTTCTGTTTGCAGATGATTGTGCACTCAGTGCAGCCTCCAAAGCTGAGATGAAGGAAAAATGAACAAGACTAGGATGATGGGGAAGGGAGAAAGACGAACTAGAGTAGAAAAAGAGAGGAAAAGGAGAATGTGGATAGTTGTGTCTAGCTAATGTTAATTCCAGGAGCAGGATACATTTCCTCTCAGTTGCCATCCAACTAGAAAGGTGTCATTGTTGCTCTTACAAGTAGTATTGAGAAGCATTTCCACCTGATGGGTCCCAAAAATGCACCAAGTCTGAAATGTTCCAACATTCTTGGTCAAGATATAAGTACCATGCAGTCATTGCATCTGCAATCATCGCATCATTCTTCCATCAAGGTAACTCAACACCCTTTCTATTCCATAGCTAAGATCAATAGCTATGATTTTTTATAAAGCACCTGGTATGTTTCAGGCATTGTGCTAAGCGTTGGATCCTTTGCTGAAAAGCCTAAATGCTTTACAGAGACAACTGGACTCAGTCAATCAATCAGCAAGGATTTATTATGTATCAAATATAGTACTAACTTTGACAGACCAAAATAGTCCTTGCCCTCAAGGAGCTTACTTTCTAATAGGAGAAAGAACATATTAAACAAACTCTTGTGCAAGATATACACAGAATAGATGAAAAGTAACTTTATCAGGGATGGTTCTAGTAGCTGAGAGGATTGGAAAAGGCTCCTTGAAAAAGATGGCACTAGTGCTCTTTTAGAGGACATCAGAGATTCTAAGAGGAACAAGTAAGGAGCAGAGTGCATTCCAAGCATGGAAATAGTCAGTTCAGTAATAAGACAAAGAAATAATTGGTGATGTGCCACATACACTAAACAGCAAGAGGACCAGTAGAGACAGATCTTAGAATGCATGGAGTGGTGTTAAGTGTAAGAAAATTGAAAAGGCAGGAAGAGGACAGGTTATAAAGAGCTTTAAATGCCAAGCAAAGGACTTTCTATTTAATCATGAGATAATAGAAAGACACTGGAATTCTCTGAGTAGTATGGTAACATGGTCAAATCTATACTTTAGGAAAATCACTTTGAGAGCTGTGTAAGGGATAGATTAGAAAGGAGAGATATTTGAGGCAGGGAATCCTCAAGCAGGTTGTTGCAACTAATATATTCCTAGGATTGAAGTAGTAGAAGAAGGTAGATTTGGAAGATGTGTTGAGGGCCAGAGTGGAGTGCAGGTGACAAGATCAGAGTAGACCTTGGGGGAAACTGTTCTTTGAGACTGTGCTCATTATCATCCGGAATGGCTCTCCATGCCCCCCAGATGTTGCTGTCTCCCGTGAGACAAACCAGAGAACAAGAGAAAGGGATATGTAAAATAGATGCCCTGTAGGCTCACAGTCTGATTAAATCCATCTTATAAGACGGATTTAATCACTAGGGCGGAGACAAGCAGAATGTCAGCAGACTTGCAGTTTCTGCCTATAAATACCCAGACCCTCAGATCAATAAAACGGAGTTGTTCTTTCTTCTCCCGCCTCCCATGTCTTTCTTCTTCACCACATCACCGAGTCGTGTAGGGATGCAGGCTGTCCACTACAAGATGAATGATAATAACTGTTGCAGATTTTCATTTGTTCTTTACTTTGCTTTCTGTTTTTTTTTTAATGTCCTCTAAAAATGTCACTTGATCAGGTCAAAGAAATCAGGAAAATAAAGGTTCTTCAGCAAAATCTTGGAACAGATGATGAACCCAAATAAATTCTGGAAACCTGAACATTATAGCAGACCAGTACATTTCTAAGGCTCTATGCTTAGCACAGAATACATATAAAGACAAAAATTAAACTGTCCTTACCCTCAAGGAGCAATTGAACATAAAGAGTTATGTATCAGTACCTGTTTTCAAAAATGTTTTTAAAAGTGTTTATTTCCTTGCTGACCATGGAAAGCTTTGGATCAATTCTTTTTTTGTTGTTACTCAGTTATTTCAGTTGTGTCTGACTCTTTGAGCTCTCTTTTGGAGTTTTCTTGGCAAAGACACTGGAATGATTTGTCATTTCCTTCTCTAGCTCATTTTCCTTCTCTAGTTTCCTCACATGAGGAAACTGAGACAGAGTTTGCCCAGAGTCACGTAGTTAATAAAGATCTGAGGCTGGATTTGAACTGACTACAGGCCCAACTCTGTAACTACTTTATCAACTATCTGATCCAGATCAATCTTAGTTATTCATGTAAATCATTTATTCCATTAGCAATTAATTAGTGACCCCAACTCCTTACCATCAGCCTTATCACCCAAGAAATGCCTCTTCTCTGAAGCCCTCACTCCACATTGATGAATCCCTAAAGTGGATCAATTTCATGAAATACCCAGGCTATGATCACTGCAGTTTGGATCCATTCGTAGTCTTCAGACTTCTCTATTACCTCAGCAGCAATCTTGCCCCCAATGTAAGTACACAGACCCCTTTCCAGAACCCCTTTATGTCTTAACCTCTCCAATTAAATTGTAAGGATAGAGACTATCTTTGAGGATTGTATTTATATCCTCAGGATTGAGCATAATGTCTGCCAGGGAGCAACTGCCTTTAAAATGCTGTTTGTTCTCTCTCTCTCTCTCTCTCTCTCTCTCCCTCTCTCTCTCCTATCTCTCTTTTCCCATCTCTTCCCCTCTCTTATCTATCAGGTCTATCTTAGTATATTTTCCTGCCCTGAATTGTCATATTAAAACAAGATGAAATGATGAATACATGTAGAGAGTAGGAGCAACAATATCTGCCTTGGTGAACTTAAGCAATTCATTTGACTTCTCTGTATCTTAATTTCCTCATCTTTTAAGTGAAGAGGCTGGCCTAAACTATCTCTAAACTTCCTTCCAGCTCAAAAGGTCTACAATAACATTGACCCAAAAGGCACTAACTTTCCCCCAGCCCATTAAGTACCAAACTCACCCCTCAAAAAAATCTTTGCTTTAAAATTGACATGCAATTCAGCATTCGCTTCCCCAAGTGAGAAAAACAAGCCACATTTAAATTAAAGAGTTATCAGTCATTCTTGTATATTGCAGCTGCTTGAAAAGCCATAGGGCAAAGGCATTTATATGGGAGATAAGCTCATTGTGTTGAACAAATTAATGCTAGATTGTGAATTAAACGGCATGTCTTCGGACAGCTAATTAGCTTTGTGCTGCTCAATTAAGTTTTGAAAGGACATGTGGTGTGTCTTGATGGAAGCCAGAATGAACTTCAAGGCTATTGCAGCTTTTGATTATTTTGGTTTCAAACCTGATGTAAAAGGACAAGAAAACAGCAAGGACTTTGTAAATCCAGATCAATTGAAGCCTCCAAAAGACCTCAAATTCTAAAATCCAAACAGCAAAATAACACCAAAGTAAGAACAAAGAGATTTTTAAATGTTTCCATAAAAGTTAACAAGCATGAAATTGTGCATGTCTTTCTTTGCTTTGTGGCACTATTGAAATTGGAGCAAAATTAGATTTGAATGAAGACAAGTTCAAATATTCCGCTGGTTTCTATGAACTTTCATTCTGCTAACCTAAATTCCAAGTCTATTCTTCCCATGAAAAGTCAGTTATTGTGTAAACATGACCAATGTGTCTTGCCACACTGTATTATTTGGCCCTCAGTGATTTCTTTTGCCTTCTGTATCTCATTTCTATATAAGGTGCAAAGAAAAGAGAAAATTGTGCCCCTATAAGCACACAGACTGCCAATAAATATGTGTGTAAAGACAGAACAAGAATGCATACAAAGTAGCCTTTCTAAATTGTTCATTGATCCATATGAGCAGTCAGGACCATGATTATACTACTGCTGCTTCCATTTCTGTGCCCACTCAAAAATCTCTAATGTTGGAATATCTGAGCTAGATCCCCACTCTTTCACACCAGGCCTATAGACAAGATATTAGAAACCTATAACAGTTCATATGAATGGAACCCTTGTGAGATAGGAAATACAAGTACCAGTACCCTTGCTTTGCAGATAAGGTAACTAAGGTTTAGCAAAAGGAAATAATTTTTTCATGATTGAACTGAAAAGTATATGGGCATTAGACCTAAATCAACTTATGAAAAACCGATAGAGAATTTTTTAAAAACCAAACACTTTATGTCACCATAGAATTCAATAAATATAATGAAGAATCAGATTTGGGAGTGTTAATGATATCTTTGATATTGATGTTGATTGACGTTGATGAGATTGATGTTGATGCCCCATCCTTGTGGATGCTGACTCTTCTGTTGGATTTCATGAATCTTCTGTTCTCTTCTGCACTTCATATCTGAATACTCCTTGATCTCGTTGACTTGTTCATCTTCCTTCTTTCAATGATTGTAAGAGTTCTCACAAGGCCTCATGAGTCCTAGGTCATTTCTTTTCTCTACACTCTTTCCCTGGATGACTTCATCTTCTCCTACGCATTTAATTATAGCTCACATTTATATAATATTTCAAAGCTTGTAATGCACTTTACAAATGGGATCTCATTTTCCTCACAACAACCTTGGGAGGTAGGTCCCATTACAATTACCCCTCCTTTTTCTGATAAAGAAACTTAGGAAAACATAGGTTAAGTCACTAACCCAGGGTCACATAGCTAGTAAGTATATGAGATTGGATTTGAACTCAGATCTTCCTGACTCCAGGTCCATTTCTCTGTCCACTGGGCTAACTAGCTGCCTAACATCTCTTTTCAGATTCCAAATTCTATACATTCATCAATAATATCCCCTGAACTCCAATCCTACATTTTAACTGTTTGCTGGCCATCTAAAACTTAACATGTGCAAAATAAGTTTATCAGTATTTCCTCCAAATCTTCCCCATCTCTGTTCTTAGTACCACGATCCTCTAAAGTCATCCAGATCTGAAGCCTTGATTTATCTTTGAGTCTTTCCTTTTTCTTTACTCCTCATATCCAATCAGTTGACACATCCTTCTCTCACATTATTCCTTTTCCCAAAGCTTGAACCTAGCCAAAATGGACTACTATGATGCAAATACAACTTATAATCTCTCTTCTCTACACATTTTCAAATGTTGTCCCTCACTACTTGAATACATGCCTTTATTTCCATCTTTCAGAATCTTGCCTTCAGGATTTAGCTTAGGTGCTATGTCTTTCATAACATCTTCCCTGACCTTCCCCCAGCTGAAAATTTTATCTCATGCCTCAAAATTCCCTCTAGTAATTGATCTGATCTCTCCTTTGTTCTTTAACACCCTCCATTACCCTCAGTAGAACACAAACTCTCTGAAGGCTCAATTATTGTGTGAAGGTAATTCAAGATCAAGAGACCTGAGTGATTTAACTTTTTCTTACTTTGAGGTAAGAAACTATGCCATTTCTCTTAAATCTTTATTTCTATCCAGTCAAACATTGGGCTTTATACAATATGTTCTTTTGATCCAGACCTATGCTTTCGTTGGCATTAGGAACTCTTCATGAGGAAACTCTTTGAACCAGAGGTCCTCCTCTGGTCCATGATAACAGTCAATCCCTGCCTGCAGTACTGAAAAATCTAAATATTTGCCCAGATCAATCAGAATGTGCAGAAGTAGCACTTGATCCCAGGTGGTTCTGACTCCCAGATCAAATGATTATCTATCCACTAGACAATGCTCCTTGGCTGTAAGTTGTGTTTATCCTTCATTCTAAAAGAGGACCATGACATCAAGATGATGGCATGACTTGCAATTGACTTTGATTTGAGTGAAAGAGGGTTATGCAAGGTCACAAGCTGCAATTTCTTCTCGTGAGTCATGTGGGTTCCATGGCCAGATATGCATCAAGATGACTGGAGATGGCCCAGGATGCAATGTGAGACCCTGGTCATTTTAGGCAAAGGTCTTATCAGACTCTTACTTTGAGTGAGATACACTCATTCAATGAATAGGCTTCTTTAAGTAGTTACTAAAGAAATGGCCCCTTTAATTAAAAAAACAATCAAACTGGGAGGAGAAGACTCTCAGGGTTCTTAGGAAGGTACATTTCCATGGCTAAAAGTTGCCTTTTTTTTCCCTTTGGGTTTATTGGCTAGATTTCTTGCTCAAAGACCAAGCGTTCACCCCAATTCATTCTGGAGCTCATAGATTGGACAACAGGTCCCCACCCACCTAGCACAGAGTAAATATAAATACTAAATAGTAACTGCTTGTAGTAAGTACTTTTTACATAAGAGGCATTTGTATAATAGTGTTTGTGGTCATTTGTTTGTGAAATTATGTGTAATCATTTATGAGCAATCAGTTGACAATCAATCAACCCAACACCACATCACACATTACTATATCACCCTTGGGTACCTCTTACCTTGAACCATGATTCATTCAATTAACAGCTCCATGCAAATATCTATCCCCTCTACTATTCCTTCCCAGAGTACCATGTCAATAAAAACTTACACATAAAGGTTATAATTCTAGTAATCAATTTATTTGGATTAGATACAATCATAACAAAATGTAGGAAATGATCACATCTATCTCAGAATCTGGAAACATTTACTTCCACCTCCAGGCACAGAACCTCCTTCACATTAATCCCCTCCCCATCAAGTTCTCATGTTATTTTGTACCCAAGCAATGAGGAAGTGACATCAACATTCAGAGCTTTGCCAACCAAGTCTTGAAAAAATGACTAAATGGTTTTTAAAGAAAAACTATTCTAATCTGCATAGAGAAGTAGGGGGTAGGAAGGTTTAAGATATTGCTTATGTAACACTCTGTGGTCAGGGTACACATGGAGATGAAACAAGTCATGAAGCCTTATGCCTAATAATATGCATGAAGGATACATTTAAGTACATGCTGCTACATGATGAGCTTTAGCTCTTTCAGGGCTGTGTTCTCTGCTGCCATTTAAGATTAATATTCTATTTTAGGGCCAAAGTAAGACTGTGAGATACCATACACAATCAATCAGGTAAATTTAAAAATGCAGATTAAGTTTAAATTTTTTTTATTGCCTCTGTCTTATATTTACTCAAGAACCTTAGTCCCAGACAACTACCTAACTTAGGGTTAAAGAATTGTTTGTAACAATACCTGATAGCCCTCTGTGTCCCCAAGACCTAATACTTTGTCCCACCCCAACCCCCCCCCAAAAAAATAACAGAATCTATGTTGTAACCTAGGATAATAAGGAAACTAATGACAAAAACAAAAACAGGTATAGTAAGTAGGGTACTGCTTCCCAAATTTACTATGAATATCTGGTATCAACAAATTCCATGATATTTTTAGGGTTATATTGAAGTTACCTCAACCTTCCCCAGTATCTTTATAAGTGCTTTTGAGGTTTTTAACACCAAACAGGTATGGTGGGAAGAGTCCTTCATTTGGAGTCAGAAGAATTAGGTTGAAGTCCTAACTGGAAGTTTTCAAACATGTCACATTGTACAACCACTAAACTATTCTACACCTTAGTTTCCTCATCTGTAAAATTGGTATAATGATAATTTACCTATTAAAGGTGTTATAAGGAAACAAATTTTATACACATATATATGTATCTACATCTTATATAATTTTATGAATAACTAGTTGCTACATAAAAGTCTATTGTTATCATAACTCTTTCAAAGAATTTAGTCTTGAAATGTACATTTCTCTTTTAACTCTTACTTTTAAAGAGATAAACTTAAAGGGGAAATAAATTGCCATTTGGGAAATACAAAAGGTTACTCTGGGAAAACAGATATAGATGTGACCTTTATTTTCCCTATCAAAAATGTGCCAAATCTAAAATCAAAGTCTGGAGTTGTCATGAAATACTGTGAAATTATTATAAAGTAATTATCACCAATATTTTCTGCCTGTTTCCCTTAATCTATTTCTACTACATGCTTCAAGAACCTCTTCTCCTATTGTTGAAACATAAACTGCTTCTGTAGACACCACACAGACATACACACACACACACACACACACACACACACACACACACACATAAATTGAACAGTATGAACCCCACAACTCATTCAATTTCCCTCAGTGTTAATTAAAAGGCAATGTATGTTGAGCAACATATCTTGCTGATTGACAAGACAGATGATTAAACACATTCAAACTGGGAGCCTTTGATTCTTTAAGTAAATCAATAGTAAATAATAATTTTCTGACATCATTCAAAAATTTTATATGCAAACTAAAAAAAATACTAAGATTGTTTAGGATTGTGATTTATTCTCTATCAAAACCAGTAATGGCAGATTACCTTTAATATTTCCTTCTCAAATGTTTCTCTTGCTTCACTTTTATGGTGACTGTTTTAATGAACATAATTTTGGCATAAAAACATTATGGAAATCTACGAGATCAAAATTTCACTATGTAAAATCATGTTGGCCTCTACTATCATATAGGAAAGGTCAGAAATGATAAATAGCTTAATAGACAAAGCTATCTTCCATGACTAAGATTCATCACTGCTAAGATTCATTCATTATTAGAATGTCTCTCAATTTTCCTGGGAAGTTGAGTAATGAGAAATATTTTCTATCAAGGTTATACAGTTAAGACATGTATCCCCTACAAAATTTCAAATTGTTTCACTCAAATACCTTTAAGAGGTCCCCCATTGTTAACAACCTTAATTGAATGCAAGAGATTTTAGGTTGGAAAAAAAATATTTGATAAAATATTTGGAATTTTTGGATAAAATATCTGATAAAATGTTTGGAATTATTTTATCAAAATAAAAAAAGACTGAAAATGAGTAAACATCTAGCTTCTCTCTCACTGTCAGGGAACCATCATCACATAGGTCCAAGCTTGCCTTAGTAAATAAATATTCACCTCTAACATCTGCTCCTACAATCTAAGCTTTACTCTTTAGATTAAATGTAATTTCATATACTACCAATTTCCCCCTAACCTCTTCACTTGCCTAGGTCATGGTCAACTCATAATTGGACAATTTTAACCTCCTCTCATAATATTCCAACCTCCTACATAAGTTCTTCACCAAATACCTAGAGTTCCAAGCAATTCAATCTGGTATGTCTGCTAAAAGGTAAGTTCATTGGTACCTATTAGAAGTTTAGACAACCACATCAACTGCAAAAAGTCACTCCAAGGGCTCTTTACCCCAAGAAAGGTATTAGTCACTCAGAATTGGAACAGGTGCTGGGGATGGGGAGAGCATAGGAGGCAATAGATAGCAAGAGAAGTACCTCTATCTTTGGGAGAATGTAGCACACTGTTTTCCAGATCTCTATGTTACTGAATCACTGTATCATGTGTCAACTTGGTTATACCTATCTTAGATTGCTGGCCCTTATGCTAGGTCATTGAGGCAAGAGAAATGAATACTGGAGAAGAGGCCTTAGGGATCATCGAGTACAATGTTGTCATTCTACAGACACAGAAACTAAATCCCAGGGAAGTGAAGTGATTTTTCCATAAAAAGATCATATTTTAACATTTGAATTCCTAAACAATTTCCAAAGAGATAGATAAATTGTATACTATATTCCTGTGGTAGCATGAGGAAATACATGAATTCATAAATAAAATAAAAACATACTATTTTGGATTTAGGCTGAAAGGGAGCTCTGAGTCATCTAATCCAGTCCCTTAATTTTATAGATGAAGAAATCAAGCCTCATATATGTGAAGCAATTTGCCCAAAGTCATGCAGGTTGTAAGTGGTGGAGTCAAAATTGGAACCCAGGTCTATGGGCTAATATCCAGTATTCTCTCCACTATAGCATGGTACAGGAGGAAAGGGGTAAATTTAGTTACTCTCTGAAAATTTATTGAATTTATCTCCAAGAAATTGAACTAGCAGAAGATGATGTTGATTTTGGGGGGCAGGTGAGGGGGAATCATCCCTAAGTGTAATGTTAGCACATTGGAGATCTGAATTTCACTTCAATTATCAAAAAAGAGTTAACCAAACTACCCAATATGCCTATCTTACTTCAAAGACAAGGTCATTTAGAGCTCTGGATCATCCTGTTTCCCTCATTTAATTTGTCTCTGGGCTGGCACTTTGGTTTCTATGATGCTTGAGAATGTTTAATTTTAGCCATTTCTCTCAGGCAACACTTTGTAGCTACAAATAACATTAATGGCTTTTATTAAAGCACACCCAACTTCTCCTAATGGCTGAAATGATTCCCTTGGAACTACTCTACTACTTTGGCTACCAACATGAGCTGTACTCATGCATTAATTAGAGAGGCAAGAGGAAGAAGTGGGTAGAAAAAAACAAGCAAATGCTAGCTTTGAAATTTTCCATGAAGGCTTCTGACAAATCAAACTAGAAAAACTGAATGATTGCCTCTACCTGGCTCCCTTATTCAACACTTTCATGCACAGAATCATCCCCCAGTCACCTCCTATCTAAATACTCAATTTCTCAAACTCCTCTCAGTTGTTGCCACACCGAATACACCTACCACTCTGTTAATATGTAATGATAACGCAAACAGAAAGAATGACAATAACAGTCATGAGTTTGATGGTTCACCTGCACACACATATATATGCACAAACACATACATGTGGGTAGGTGTATGTGTGTGTATTTATATATACATATACATATGTGTGTGTGTGTGTGTGTGTGTGTGTGTGTGTATAAATTTTGCCCAGGCCTGGAATTTTATTTTATTTATTTCAGTGCCCTTCTGAGAGAACAAAACCAAGTGTATCTGTCCCCCTTGTGCTTCAACACCAACACCTACATACCAAAAATATGGTGTGATAAAAAAGAGCCTTGGTGACAAAGAGCCCAAGGTCTAGATCCATTCCTGTCACTCATTAGCTATGCAATTTTCAACAAATCACAGTCTTGCTGGCCTCAATGTTCTTATCTATTTGCATGAGTGGGTTGGGCTAAGCAACCTCTAAGGCCCTTTCCTGCTCTAAGATTCTGTAATCTAACCAGAAATTATATATCAAAAGGAGTGTTGTCCTTCAAAACAGCAACAGAGGGAGACTTTATATATTTATTCCAACAATGTTATCATTGTTCCAACTAGTTGGGGATTTTTTTTTTTACAAATTGACTTCTGAACCAGTTTAGAAATTAAAGAAGAAAATTTTTTATGATTTTGTATTCACCTCACTCTTGACCCTTGCTCATCTCCCTTTTTCACTAGATGGATCCAGTTCCTTATGACTTTGGCTCTTTCCAAACATTACATTTACTCAAAAAAAGTCATAAAACCAGTGAGGCAATTCAAACAAATACCCTCCATGTTTTAAAGCCAATTACTAAAGATGAGCTCCAGAAATGCTTTTGTTATGACTGCATCATTGGAATAATTGTATAGCTTTTCATAGTGATTAATTTGAAGGTAATAGACTTAGTTGTCTGGAAAACTATAATATATGTTTAAAAACCAATCAGGTAACTAATTGTACATTCATTCACATCTTCACTTTTTCAAGGTTTTACTGACTGTTGTCATTTCCTTTCTATTTCTTTACACCAGCACTATCTATCTTAAATGACATGGTACATAACAGTAAAGATGATGTTCTTATTTGGTTTATATAGGACTGCCAGGCAGTTATAGACTTACTAAGAACTTTGATGAAGAAAATTAGATCACAGTAAAAAATTTAAGTGTTCATGTTCATTGACTTGTAGGATATACTAGAATATGAGATGAATTAATTAAACTGAAAATTTTAGAATCTGGGTGATACTTAACAGGGCCTATTTGTAATAAGTTTAGAGTATTTGGGGCAATGTTCATTCTACCTAGATACTCTGTGGTTTCAAAAGAATGGTCTAAAGGAAAACAGAGTGC